>PITA01013006.1:0-59385 GCA_004023965.1 Spilogale gracilis
AAAACTGCTGACTGTATATTAAATTTTATCTTATTTATTTTAAGACTTTATTTATTTATTTGACAGAGAGAAACACAGCCAGAGAGGGAACACAAGCAGGAGGAGTGAGAGAGGGAGAAGCAGGCTTCCCGCTGAGCAGGGAGCCTGATGCCAGGCTTGATCCCAGGACCTTGGGATCATGACCTGAGCTGATGGCAGATGCTTAACGACTGAGCCACCCAGGCACTCCTATATTAAATTTTATAAAGCAAAATTGCAAAAGGGCAAATTCATGATGGTTTTTCATGGTTTTCAAGCCATAAAAGCAACAGGCAGAAATGAAATAGTGTTGAGTCATGGGATTACCAGTATTGTATTCTTTCTCAACATTTTATTTTAATTAAAAAAATTAATTGCAATAATATTTATTAAGCAGAAGAAAACTTACCATTGTTCTCCGTGTTATGAATCCTTCTTAGTAATTCCTGCAAAACATTCTTCTGAATGTGGTACGGAGCCCCCTGCCAAAAAACTTCCTGAAACATGGAATTCAGTACATTCAGTTGAGAACCATTATATCAACTCAGTCACAGTCAGCATATTTGCATAATGATTTATGGACATTTGTCCTAACAATTGTGTGGGGATATGAAGCAGCTGTTCACCAGCTCGGCTTTGGCTTTGCTAACAAGAGGCAGACAGCAGCGGTTAATGAAAACAATTGCTAATGGATAATTCTAATTTCACCTTGAAGTGTGTTTTGGTATTGCCAGTACACAGTGACTTACATAGGGAAACAGATCAATAGCCTCCTTCTTGCTTCACCCCCTGGATCTCCGCAGACTCTCCCCTCCTGGGCTGGACATTGTGGGGTGACTGTTTCAGAGGCACTCTGGGAGCGTGTTGCATGGGCGGGACTTGCATCCTCTTTCCCCTGATGGCAATCAGTTATGAATCCAACGATGGAGATCATGTAGTTTGTAAGGAGCTGGGAAGAAGAACCAGGCTTAGATGAGGGCTGTGGAAGCTTCAGCCTAAAACACCAGACCCTTCTTACAGGTCCTCTACAAAGTAAATATCACTCAAGAACACATGTAGGAAGCCAACTGACCCTAATACAGCGCTCTGACAGCCGATGCTCAGGACCCATGATTTCTACCCTTAGCTTGCTTATCTTTGTTGAATGGTCCACCCTCCTTCAACCTCAGGTTGCTCTTCTATAAGAGGAAGAGTCTGAAGGAAGAGCTTCGAGGCCCCTTCCAGCTTTGTGATTCTCTAAATAAAAGTTGGGGTTGCAATTATTGTAGACAGATTGTCTTTAAGTAAGCCCAAACACATTGGGGACATAGCTGTGATTGCTGAGGCCCTCAGTCATTTCTTCTGAGTATAACTTCTGAGTTTTAGCGCAAATTTGGAATGACAATGGGACTCAAATTAGAAATTGGGTAATTGGTGAACTGTGCAGTGGAATATTTCTAATATATTACAAGTTTCAGTTCATATACCACGACTTAATTGAATGTGCCCTTAAGTCCTCCAATTAAAAAAAAAAAAAGTGCAGAAACTAGCATTTTCAAGATAAGTGTGGGACCTTAACCAAACTCTAAGAAAACAAAATGTTATGTTTTTGAAAGGTTAATAACATTTTTCTAATCAAAGCAATCATAGAGATGGAGAGGCTATTTTCTTTTTTATGGTGTACAGGAGAGTTTGGTAGTTGTATCTCCAGGGCAACCTGACACCCTCAGGAGTTCGGGAAATGAGCATCTTTGCAACCATCCAGAGTAAGACCACCCTTGGCTCAGTCTACTACCCCTGTGAGGTGTGTTGGCACAGCTTACAAGGCCCTGTACAACCTGGCCCCTCCTCCACGCCAGCCCCATCACCTGCTTCTCTGCGTCTCCTGTCCTTTCACCATCACAACATTCCTGAATTCCCAGTCTTGTTGTATGCTGTTCCCTTGGCCTGAATTCGGTTCCCTCCTTCCCCAAATTTCCTGCCAGAAAAACTTCCTCCTAATCCTTTGAGGGCCAAGGACTGACTTTGAAGCCAATTAAATCCAAGTAAACCTCTTGGCTCTACCACTTATTATTTGTGTAACTTGGATCCACACTTTTGTGCGAGGGATTCACATTCTAGTGAAAGAAAAAAATAGGTCAGCTCTAAGTTGGATCTTCAAAGATACATGAGTCTGCCACATGGACAACAAAGTAAATGACAGTCTAAGAAAAGGCAATGGATGCGCAAGACAGAGAGGTGTGGAGAGAACGGGGCATTAACATGACCCAACATAACCAGAAGACAGGATGGGGGCGGAAGAAAGAATTCGGAGCGGGGGCAGGAAAGTTGGGCAACAGCCTGATAACGAGGGAAGTTTTGTGTTAATCTAAGAAGTTTGAAATATCTTTAAAGAAATGGAAAGACTTTGAGAGATTCTATTCCAAGGAGCCTATATCTCTGTAATAGCCTGACAACTTTTCAGGATTTCATACTGTTTCTGTCTGGGGGCAAATGTACTTTCAGGTAATTCTTCATCTTCATTTATTTGAAATGGTCTTGGTTTTACCTGTTGTCCTTGTTTAATTATTGATAGTGCTCCACTTTTCGTCTCAAGATTGTCCCAGATTGGACACTCAATATTATGCTCATCGCCACAAGAAGTTACATATGGTGAAATTCAAAATTATGTCTAAAAGGTTAGTGGAATAGTTTAAAAGAAAAAGCCAGAAATCATTCTTAAGAGAAGCTAGAAGATCTCTGACCACTGAAGGTTATGGATGACCAGATGTCAGAGACGGAGGTGGGTGGCCTGGGTGTGCAGGGTGATTCTGCAATCAAGTTCACGGTGCTCGGTTGCCGGTTATACATCTGCTTTCTGTGCATCCTTGGACTAAGTACCTAACCTCTCTGTGCTCCAGTCTCTCATCCATAAAATGAGGAAGAATTAACAGTGCCTCCCCTTGTGAGACTCAAGAGTTAAAAATAGGTAAAGGCTTTGCAAAGCCTAATGTGGAGCAAGATGTCAGTGTCTATTATTGGACTGGTAGTTGAACATGACCTCCCCGTGGCTGAGATCCAGTATGTCGTGATTCTGCTTCTTGTGTCTGAGTAGCTTTTACTTTTCTGTGCTCTACAGGGATCTGGGACGTCACACATTTAAAAAAAAAATTAGCATCCTCAGTTTTCCAACCGAGCAAATAAACGAAGATGGAGACCTCTTTAAAAAAAATTAAATCTTGTTACAGACAATGCAGGTATTGCCCTGCTGAACTTGCTTCTCAACACAGTCGTCTTCTCTGCTAGAAGGAGCTTCCCAGGAGCACAGGGGGGTTTGACCCATCCTCATGGTTTGTACTTGACCTTTTACCCGGTTCATAATAAGAGCACAGTACGTTGGGGATTTTTTTTGGAGAGAAGTTGGGATTGTTTCCCAACCTAAACAAAGCTGTGTTCTGATGTACAGCTGTGTGGCGTTATTTGATGACTTTTTGTTACAAGTTTCTGAGATTTCTCATCCTGCGGTCAAGTGCACCTTGCCCTCTACGACCTGGCATCCTTTAGTTGGGTGACACACAATATGCCAGGTGAGCAGTTTACATAGGAAACTTCCAGCACCCCTTTAGCAAAGTTAAGGTTCGATATAAGTTTGGAGAGAGATAGGAAATTGCAGCAACATTCTTGGCAGATAGAGAGAGGTTAGTTTTATTTTTTTTTTAATTTTTTTAAAGATTTTGTTTATTTATTTGATAGAGGGAAACACAGCCAGAGAGGGAACACAAGCAGCGGGAGTGAGAGAGGGAGAAGCAGGCTTCCCGCCGAGCAGAGAGCCCGATGTGGGGCTCGATCCCAGGACCCTGGGGTCATGACCGGAGCCAAAGGTAGATGCTGGGCAGGCTGTCAAGGAGCTCTTGCCTTTGCAGCACTGAAACCAACGTTTGAAATCATGGTATCTTCTATGAAAGTTCTTTCTTTCTTTTCTACTTTCCTTTAAAAAGAAACCCGAAATTGGATTGCTCTGGGCCTGAATTTCCATCTGACAATAATTAGCTACAGCAAAATAGGGACTTTCCACTTTGGAATATTTGCCGTAGTCATCCCTGTTTTCTATTATCTGATCTGGCTGGTTTCACTCTTTATATTACTTTTTCCTGCAGACATTCCAGTGTTCACCCTGGCCCTAAACTCTTCTGGGCTGTGATGGCTATTGATCATGAAAATGTAGGCCCTGCCTCCACCCTGTAAACGTCTTCATTCAGTACGTGTTCGGTTTGGCTTTTCAAAACTGGAATAGCTTTCTGATTTTATTAATATCGTCATATATTTTCTTGGTAAAAAAAAAAAAAGACATAGAAAAAGGAATTTAAAAAAAAACAAAAAAAAAAACATTATCCCATGGCAGAGATGCACTAGAAATCTGATGTAGGTCTGTGGCAGACACTGTAGAAAGGCTCCCCGAGCTCGATTTAAATTCCTGTAGAAAGTCTCACTTCATTTTAGAAGCTGGGACCCTAAGTCCCATACTTCTTAGGCTCCCTCGAGCCTCGGGTTACCCATGTGATACACCTGCCCCCGAGCCAGAGCACAGTGCCAGATCTGGAAGGTGGAAATGAGATGGGGCTGAGCTTCTCCTGCGTCTGTAGTTTCCACCTGACAGCCGCCCAATTGTTGAATCAGTAAAGACAGTGGCTCTGGGCCGGTGTTGGGTTCGGTCCACGCGGGGCACAGAGCCCCGCGTCGCAGGCATGGTAGCCGCGGAGGTGGTGGGTCGATCCGCCGCAAGTGGTACGGTCAGCGCTGCAGAGAGCGGCAGAAACAGCAGCTCTTGGTGGTGCGTTCTACAATGCGGCCCGGAGAGAGCCCCCACTGGGACCTCAGGCCACGGCCTGCTGCTCCCCCCTTCAGTGACTCCGCAAGCACTTACTTCCCTATGTTAATTTCCTCTGTGGACTCTGTTATGAGCAACGGAACCCTGACCCACAGTGTATTCATCCAACTTTCAGGATGCGTGTTTCATGAAATCAGGCTCCCTTTTCCTATAGTAAATAATGTCAGGGTCATTTTAAAATTAAATTTACTTTGTGATCATTTTTGTTTCACATACAGTTATAACAAGTTATAAAAGATTCCGGTACCTTTTACTGGCTTCCTCAGCGTATTAGACCGGGAAACCGGCGCACTGACATTGATGCAATCTCCTGATTTCATCCAGATGTTGACCGTTTCACTTGTGCTCTGGTGTGTGTGTCGGGGGGAGGTATGTGTGTGTCAATGCGGTTTAACGCATCCGTAGCTTCATGTGCCCATCCCTGCAGTCAACGTACAGAATAGCGGCAACACCACAAGGACCCCTGTCATCGCCTTTGTGTAACCACGCCCTCCCCGACCTCTCCAACTCTGGCTCTGCCAGTCTCTACTCTGCGTTCCAGTGTCGTGGCACTGTCATTTCAAGAATGCTTGATGAAGAGAGTCACGCAGTGTATGTTCGATCAACACAACACCCTACTGAGTCATCCAAGTCACCATGTGCATCGGTAGCTCCTTCCTTTTGAGTGCTAAGCGGTGGTTCACCGTTCCCATGTCCACAGTGTGACCATTCACCCACGGAAGACATGTGGATTTCTCCTATGTTTGGCTATTATGAATAAAGCTGCTGGAATATTCATGTGCAGATTTTTGTGTAAATAGAAGTTTTAATTTCTCTGGGATAAATGCCTCCGAGTATAATTACTGGTTCATATGGTAATTGCACATTTAGTTTTGTAAGGAACTGCCAAACTGTTTTCCAGGGTAGCTGTAGCATTTTACTTTCCCGCCAGCAGTGTATGAGTGATCCGGCGTCTCCGTACCTTTGTCAGAATTTGGTATTATCCCTTTAAACAAAAACTTAGGGACGCCTGGGTGGTTCAGTTGGTTGAGCATCAGACTCTTGGTTTTGGCTCAGGTCATCATCTCAGGATCCTGAGGTCCAGTCAGCCTCAGCGCTCAGGAGGGAGCCTGCCTGAGATTCCCTCTCCCTCTGCTTCTCCCCACCCACATACATGTTCTCTTAAAAAAAAATTTTAAATTGACTACTCTGGCTATTAAAATAAAAATTAGCCATCACTGTGTACAGTAATTCTTGTGGAATTGGCATCATTTTATACCAATTTATACAGCACTACATTGTAATTTCTGAGGTTATATATAATTTTTATATCATTGTATTCAGACTTGCTATCCCACGGTGCTGCCTCTCATTTCCATAGCGTGTTCACATATTTTATCTTCTTCAATTCTGGCTGCTTTATGGCTTATTATCACCATTCCCTTTTATGTGATGAAGATATGGAAACAACACAGATAAATCCTGCAAGGTCAGAGGAATGAAACTATGTTTCTTGAGCAACTACAGCACAGAACGCACATGGTATCATTTCCTTCCACTATAGCAAGATCTCTGCAAGTGTATACTATTGTTCCTGTTTCAAAAAGATAAGAAAACAAGTGTTTGGAGCTACCAAATATGCGACTGAGCTAAAATTGTCATATATCTCATATATTTTCTTTGCCAAAAAAATATAGAGAAAGGTAGAGAAAGCTGCAAAGGATAGAAAAGGAAATCCACACATCGTCACATGATAGAAACCCACTAGAAATGGCAGTCTCCCTGTCTCTTGCAGGTAAAGCAGAAGCGCTTGCCATTCTCTCTTTGAACTGCATGGCTATGTCTGCTCCCCTCTAGTGCTCGGCAGGCTATGGAAGGTGCTGGAACAGGAACCTGGGTATCTCATGTCATGGCGAGCAGGCTCTCCTTTCCTTCTAATTTGAGATGATAAAAAATGTGAAGTGGAAGTCTTAGGGGATGTTCTAACTTTGTGTTTCTACTGATTAAAATGCTTTCTCCTTGACGTCCCATATTTTCCACTTCCTGTGTCTGCCCCTGAGATGGTATCTTGGGCAAACTCTCTTCTCCTAGCTCAGCACCTCACAGCCGGATAGTGTACACCCTAGGGTGACTTGTATGATTCCAGAATTCTGTACCTCATTCCTTCACACAGTCCCGAGGGCTGGGAGGTGGGCCGATGGGAGGAAGAGACAGAACAAAGAACAGAGGATCACAGGTTCAAGAATTAACCAACCTTGAGCAAGTCGGATCACTGCATTGTTGAAATACAGCATTGGGTCAAAGTACCTTCAAGGTCCCGTCCCACACTGTGACTGGCTTCAGTCTGTCTTTTGACTGTAATTCTTGATCTACCTCATAGCCTTCAATGAGCAAGGGAAGGTGGAAGCCATCAGCATCTGGGTATTTCATGGATCCCCAACACTTTGGCCCCTTCTCAGAGACAAGACACTGAGAGAAAGGAAGTTTGGCCTTGTATATAGGAAACAATATGGTTATTTCCTAGGGAATATGATTTCAAACAAAGTTAAGTACAGGTAACTACAGTCTCTCTTCAAGCATTAAAATAAACAAAAAGGAAACAGTAAACCTGCAAGCCTGTATCTCAATTCCAACTCTCAGAGCTCCCTGGGATGCTACTGGCTTGGAAGATGTATTTGGTACTTGTTCATATCTGTCACTCACCTAGTCATGAGACCTGGCCTGGGTAAGAGAGCAGGCACAGAGACAGTGCCTAGATCTATGTCATAGAATCCTACCTATCCTGTCCAGCATGATCCTTCCTGGTTTTCCCATACTTGCTTTCATCCAGAGACAGTGGGTCTCGAGCCTTTAGCCATCAGCCCCTTCTTGGTCATGCTACTGCAATGATTAGTAAATTATTATGAAAGCCATGACTCCTTCTGCTGATGTGGGGTCTTCCAGAACCAGCTCTTCTCCAACTGTTGTCACATCCCTGTAATCAGGGGCCAGCACCTGCTGAATGGTAACACTTAATTGAAAGCACATGGTGGAAAAATAAAACCAAGCCCTAGCTGGCCTCCAATCCTTATAGAGGCAGGAAGGACCTGGAGATCATTCCTGCTAACACATTCATCTTAGAGACAAGTAAATGGAGGTTCAGAGGCTGCAGTGGGTTAGCAAGAAAGGCAGGCTGGAGCTCAGTTTTCTCAGCTGCACTATTTTTCAGAGCCTCACTGCGTCTGGACATGTGGCAGCTGCCCAGAACAAGGCCACTATAAAGAAACAGTCTGTTTCAGTTTTGTCTTGTTTCTGACAGTGTGATGGTGCTATTTGGGGGGCAGCACACCAGGGCTGGGGAGCTGCCTAGTCACTACTCCTCTGCTCCCGAAGAATCAGATCCTAAATATTGGCAAATTACAGCATGGCAAAACTGCAAAGATGTCTGTGCCTGCACATCACCGACCCAGCTGTGATTTCCCCAGTTCTAGAAACAGCATCTTAAAAATACGCATCAATATAATGATTCTACCACCTGGGATCCATTCTGTTTGGCGTGGAAGGTCAAGATAAGCATCAGAAAAAATACGCTGCAAAGGCACCAGAGGTTGCATATATGGAAGTCTAGACCCAGTGCCCCACGTGGCTTGTAATCTTGTTAAGATTATTGCTTCTAACACATGGGACAAAACAGAAAACAATTTATAACAGGCTGGGGTCTGGTGGTAAAATGATGCAGGTAAAACACGAGAAACTCTGCAAAAGTGGGAAATATGACTTGCTCACTGTTTTATTTCTAGCACCCCCCAGAGCTCCTGTCACCGGGTAAGCCCTTATTAAATACAATCTGCCATCTAATCTAAGGTAGCATTCATGTAAGGAAACATTATATTTTGTACTCTTAAGAAACAAGAGCAGTGTCAATTAAACATGTCATACAAGTTTTATAAATGTTAAAATTTAAACAAAACATGCATCTTAAAATTAATGAAATATAGTATTTAGGAAGAATCCTAGGGCAGCTACCCCCTGCATGTGTGATCCTGAGAAAATCACTTCAAGTTTCATTATCTTGAAATTAGAAGATAATACGGTGGCATGTGGGTGGCTTAGTCATTAAGCGTCTGCCTTCCGCTTGGGTCAAGATCCCAGAGGCCCAGGATCAAGCCCTGCATCGGGCTCCCTGCTCGGCAAGAAGCCTGCTTCTCTCTCTCCCACTCCCCCTGCTTGTGTTCCCTCTCCAGCTGCGTTTCTCTCTGTCAAATAAATAAATAAATAAATCTTGAAAGACCCCAATGTTTTAAAAAAAAGGAAGAAGAAAATAATAAATCCTACCTCCAGGTTTTCCATGATGATTAGAATAGGTGATTCATGATAAGCACTTTGTAAACTCTGAGTTCTGATAGAAAATGTTAATTAGCTAAGTTTCCAAATTAACCCACATATAGTAATTGCAATGGTCTGATAGGGAACGGCCTCCTGGAAACCACAGGATAGGCACTGTACCTTGAGGACGGAGACAATATGGACTAGTTAGCCACGTTCTTCTGCAGGCTCTGAATTGTCGGTAAATGCAAGTCTTTGGTAAAATCAGACTGAGAGAGACTGGCATTAGGCCCAGACTCAGAATCAAGGGCATAAAGAAAGACAGTTGCCCCAGATGTCTGTCTATAAAAAACAAAAAGTCAAAGAAATGTGGTATCACTTCCCTCATTGCAGGTACAACCCGCCATATAACTGGTCAACCACAAATTGCTTCTAAACAAACCACTAGGAATAAACAAGTCTGGAGAAGACCTTTTTTTTTTAGTAGAGTTGACACAATGTTACATTATTTTCAGGTGTACAACTTTGTGATGCAACTTCTCTATATCTTATGCTGTGGTCACCGCAAGGGTAGCTCCCATCCGTCATATACAATCCTATTACGATACCGTTGACTATATTCACTATGTTCTACATTTCATCCTTGTGACTTATGCAGTCCAAATCTGGAAGCCTGTACCTCCCACACCCCTTTACCTATTTTTCCCATCCCCCCACTCCCCTTCCTTCTGGCAACCATCACTTTGTTCTCTGTATTTATAGGTCTGCTTCTGTTTTCTTGTTTATTCATTTGTTTTGTTTTTTAGATTCCACCTGTAAGTGAAATCATATGGTATTTGCCTTTCTTGGTCTGGAGCAGACATTTAAAAATATTCCTCTTTAGGGGCACCTGGGTGGCTCAATGGGTTAAAGCCTCTGCCTTCGGCTCAGGTCATGATCCCAGGGTCTTGGGATCGAGCCCCACATTGGGCTCTCTGCTCGGCGGGGAGCCTGCTTCCTCCTCTCTTTGCCTGCCTCTCTGCCTACTTGTGATCTCTCTGCCTGCCTCTCTGCCTACTTGTGATCGCTCTCTCTGTGAAATAAATAAATAAAATCTTTAAAAAGAAATATTCCTCTTTAGTGCTGACTTGGGTCTACTGAGGGTTTTGTGTCACCCATGTTGGCAATTGCGGTTAGCTGAAGTTCTGAATGAAACAATGCAGGATGACTTACCAAAATTTAATGATTGTTCTAATTATGTACATTGTAAACTAATAACATGTCCCAGGAAGTTGTCTGCTTCTGAAAATAATAAAAGTAAACTGGAGAGCAAAGAATTAAGGAAAAATAGAAAAAAATTTACAAAGTTTGTTTCTTTTTTTCCCCCATGCATATTGATTCTGCTTTAGAAAATACAAGTAAAGTATTAGTAAGCAGAATAGTTTCCTTAAAAATTGGTTATTGAATTCTGTCAAGATGGTAACAGAAATCTCTTTGTTCCTCCCTCTACTAAATAGTGAATGCATATTTAGGAAGTGTATTGGACAGATACACTTTGCCCAAGTGTATTTCTGGGCGAATACACTTCAGAACTAAGTTTTGAAGATGGTATGCTGTCTGGGGTATCCTCTTGTGTTTACCTGGCCCTGGCGTGAACTTAATCTTAATTTTTCTAAGGTGACATTTGGAAGAATGCTGTTCTGCTCAACCTGCACAGGAGAACGGTTGAATAAGCATCCAAAAACATAGATTTCTCCCAAGCCACTTTTCTTTTTCTAGCAATGATCCCTTCAGGGGGAATTTTTGTTTTGTTTGAAACAGTGGTTTGGGCCAAGGTAACTCAGGAAAACTGGAACCTACCATTAATGAGTAAGCACTGAGTGCATAACCTGGTGCCGTCCCACTTTGACCTACCTGGTATTTGAGGTCAGGGGTGCCACAACAGCAATTTCTCTCATGGCATTGCCACCAGAAGAATCATGGAAGGCTCATACCCTGATGAATTCTCTATTCCCAAGAAACAATCCAGAACGAATCTCTCACTCAATGGACCACTGGAATTCTGGAAAGCTGCAGTTCCTACTGTTTGCTATTTTCTTGGCTGCATGATAATCATGTCCACACTTTTGATAGCATTCTACCTCCTAGTATGGTCCTTGGAATGCACCCCTGCACCATTGTTCTGAGCATCTGCCATTCTCAATAATTCTGGACCTTTGCATACCTCCTCGTGGTCCTCATCTCTTCTTGCCTCTTTATCATATACATGTTGTACAAAACAGTGGTGAAAGAAGACCATCTCCCGTCTTTGTTATGATGGAGGTATATAGTTTCCTGGGGCTGCTGTAACACATTACCACGTGCTGAGTGGCTGCAAGAAATGTTGGAGGCAAGAAGTCCAGAATTGAAGCGGTGATAGGACTATGCTCTTGCATAGACTCCTTTCCTACCTCTTCTAGCTTCTGGTGGTTCCAGGTGTTCCTTGACTTGTGGCCACATCACTCCAGTAACGGAGACCCTTTTACCAAAGAAGGTCAGATTCACAGGTTCCAGGAATTAGCATAGATAGATCTTTGTGGGGGGCCGTGGGAGGGGCCCAATTCAACCCACTCCAAGGAGTAGGAAAACCTTGTTTTCTTAGTTAATGTCTATATTTCCACTGCAGTAGCTGGCTCTTAGCTCACTTTTTCGTTTCTCACATGCTCTTGTTGAGAAAATTCAATTAAGGTACATCAAGTGAGGTGATAAAAGTTAACATGTGCCCTACATAAAAAATATTTTTTTCCAAACTTGGCTTCTTTTTTTGGAAAGCTTCTGTTTGTATGTAGGCCAGAATGTTTTATCAGATATTACTTGATATCTGACCCTGACCCGAGGGCCAGGGAATGTGCACATAGGCATATGTACATGGGGTGCCGGCTGTCCCTCCCTCTTGAGGAAGAGAAGGAAATTCCTTAGCCATCGCCACATCCAGCTTGTCCTACCAGGCTGCAGCTATGCCATAAGAGGCAGAGGGAAATACTTAGACTTTTGATCTTGCCTATGTGGAGGCTGACTGCAAGATCTCTCCGCTACCTTCATTATTGTCCCAAATATAAACTTCTCAGGTCCCGTAAAATTTTTTCTTTACAGTCACCCCTCAAATTCAGCAAACCTCCTTTCTCTTGATCCAACTTCCCACGGCTTCCCTGCCTCTAAAACTCATCTCTTCAATCCCCTGGAATGCATGTTCCAAGAAAAGCAGACTAACCTGCATCCTTAATTCTCTTCCCAACACTGTTAGGTGATGGTCCCTAAGTCTGCTGATCATCAGAAATTCTAAAGAATAGTTAAAAATGTATGCCAATTTCCTGTTCTAGGCCTATTCAATTAGTATATCCTGAGGCCACAGGACTCCTGTGTTTAAAATTCTCTACAAGTCATTAATCAGTCCATCTGTTGATTTGGGGCCATATTCAACATCCACTGGGAATTATAGCCACAACCAATGGGAAGTGAAAATTAAATAGCTAGAAGGTCAAATGTGGACTCAGCAGAACTATAGTAATGTGAAATCTAAATTTAAACTTCAACTCTTTTAATGGAAGGAACTGCCAAGTCCTATGTGTTTCATATTCTTTGAAAAATATTGCTCCAGTGAGAAGTTTCTGCCATACTCGCTATTAACTTCCTGTAAACAGCAGTTCTGTAATTTTCAGAGGAGCTCACAGCAGGTGGTTCTACCAGAGACTTATCCAGAGATCATATTTTCTTTCTCTGGTAAAGATAGTAACAACAAAAGAAAGCCTCCTGGGTCAGCAACTTATTTTATATAAGCCCCCGTTCTCACTCAACCTTAAACATCTCAGGTTTACCTCCATCCAATTCCATCAAAAGATCCCTGTTACATAAGTTCTCTTGAGGTTCTAGCATTGCCTTCTACACCTCGGATTTAGAAATCTGCTAAGTTTCCGATTCATACCTTGCTTGGCATTAAGCCATTCATTTAGCAGATGTTTTCTTCTTTTTGTAAAGTTTTGTAAAGTTTTGTGGACAAATTAGATTCATCTCTGTCTCTCTCTCTCTCTCTCTCCACCCTCTCCCCATCTCTCTTTTTCTTTCTTATTTTTGTTGGAGTTTCTTGTATTGCCATCAAGCTGATATACAAAATTATTTCGCTTTTGGGATAAAGGGCACATGGGTGAATTTGCCACTCACATGTGTCTGGAGCTTTCATACTAAAAATAAGATGAAGATAAAATGGTTCTCCAGGAAATATTTTATATTTGATTTTCTTTAAAAAAAAAAAAAACCTACTACTAGTGAAAAACACAGAACAACTTTTTGCTTTTCAACTGATGATTCAGTTTCTCCTTGACTTCAATTTCCTGAAACATACTATGAATGAAATCTGCATCTATTTCCATTAAATGTCTCTTACTGAAGGATTTTGGTTTTCAGAACCCATTCAGTGCCTGCCTGAATTGTAATGCCCAAGTCATTCCCTAGTGGCCACTGAGTTTCTACCCTGGATTACTTATTTGTTCACTGTTCACGTTTGCAAAGCTTTCCCAAGTTCCTACAAGATAAGGATTGCATCTATGTAGAGATGTTTACACTGCAGTAGAAAGACTCTGGATTTGGAGTCCAAAATCTTGATAAAAAAGTAAGCAATCTATTGTGAATGTTTCTTTCTGTGAAATCCAAGATTTTCTTCATCTTCATGCTAATCAGCTGCAAAAATAAATAAATAAATAAATAGAAAAAAGAAAGAGAAAGTAAGGGCTTAGGGAAGGTTTTGAGCAGAAAAATGAGCCAATAAGTATTTAAATGGAGATTAGAGAACCAAGCTTATCTTCTAGCTGGTTCTATCATTAATAAGTTACATAAATCTTCAACACAGGCTAACTTTATGTTTGCATATAAGACACAGATTTTAGCTTTTTGAAAATGATATTTGATGCTTTGAGAAGTCCTAGTGAGACGTCCAGTTGGCTTACCGCCTATTGATAATTAAACTCTGCTGCCCAAAAGGTGCCCCCTGAGGGGTGGTTTAAGCCTAAACACATCTTTTCCTGACTTCTAAGAATGAATCCTCGGAAGCAATGCAAATTTGCTTTTGCTACCTCTAAGTTTCTCTCCTTCTCTCTTCATTCATTCCTTTCTTGTCTTTTTTTTTCTTAACACTGTGGTGTTTTGTTTTGTTTTCTCTGCTCTGGTTCTTAGCTCAATTGGGCTCTAGTTCTTATTTCCATATGTTGTTGCATAAGTGTTGCTCACTGGTGGGAAGGATGACTGGTGGTTTTATGATTTGACCGTTAGGTCATCTCTATGAGAGAGACAGGGATCTAGGCTCGATAACAACTTAATTTCTCAGATTTTTTTGTTTGTGTTTGTGCAAGAAAATATCTTGCTTCCACTGGAAATGAACATAGATCTTTGACATTGGGATTTGTGCATTTTGCTTTCTATGTTATTCTGTCCTGTGGCTGCAGTTGTAAAACATAAACTGCAAGGTTTCTGTGTTCAGTTATGGAAAACCTTTTCCTCTCATTGTGTTGTGTATGTGTGCATTTATAGTAATAGACAGGCTATATTAATAAATTAATTTATAAATTCCCTTAGAATAAATAAAGCTGTGTTCTCACTGCTTTACAAACGTTAATAAGAATTTATTTAAACCTAATAATTTCATAATTCCCAGAAAACAAAGAAACCAAACCTCTAGTGCTTCAAATGTGCTAACTTTTAAAGGAAATAAAGGCTTCTCAAAAAAAGTGCTAAATCAGAAGGTATACTCATGTTATAAAAATGAATCCTTGAGTAGATCAGACTGGTATAATAAAATTACTTTCAAAATAGTAATATATATTTCCCTGGTTTTGGCCAGTGTGGAGTATAATACAAATATACATTTTATTTTATTTTTTAAAAGAAGATGTGGGTTTGTTTTTGTGTATTTATTTTTATATTTTAGTGATGAGGTTAGTGAATTTAGTCTTCTTAAAGTTCTTGTGCTAGTTTATTTACTGAAGAAGGTTATATTCTCCCATAAATGTTTCAGATCATGAAAAACACAAACGATGTGTTTAAATTGAATTATAATTCTGAAAAATGTTTTTATATCAATAGTCATGTTTGGCAGTATGTCAGTTTAAACATAATTGCCAAATCCCATGGTTAATTTTAAGATCTTAAACCAATATTAATTGAGTTGCATAATATATATAATCTGAATACTTGGCTAATTTCTAAGTTAGATAGAATACTAACAAGAGAAGCTTCTTAGCTTTTCATTTTTATGCATTATAGAGTGGCTACTTCCCTGTAATGCCAGCGGAAGCCTTCATTTTTGCCACTTTAGAAAAGTAAAAAGGTGTAGAAAATATATATTTGTGGCTGCAAGGGTCATGTGATATGTGCAAATGAGCTTTGCAGGGCCCCTGAAGTGCCTGATATAACAATTGTCACCTTCCTCCTAATTCTTTCTGTGAAATAGATGTTGCACACTTTGGTGAAAAGGTAAAATGAATGTAACGTAGGGGCTACTTGAAGCAAGAATAGCACAGAGGTACAACTTAGTATGTAAGGTAAGTAGATGTGTCCTTGTTGACTTAAGTGAAAAGAGAGGATAGTTTTGTTTAAAATAAAATGAATGATTGTTCTAATATGTAGAAGAAGATAGTGAAGAACAAAATCTGAATTTCTTCTGCAGAAGGGGATTTTATTTGCCTTGAATTATGGTATATGCAAATAAGTCTGAAAAGAAGTCATAAAATACATTAACCTATTGCCAAAGGTGTCTTGGTTTTAATGAGTTTATTCAAAAGATCTTTATAAAGAGCTGCCTTTAGTATGCAATAGTATACTGACGCAAACCTGGAATTAGGTTTTCTCTCTGTTAAAATGACAAATTTGTCTTGGAATATTGGTCAGTTCTCCTTTACCGTCTATGAAATATTACCATAAAATTGGACTAGGACCTGTTCTATGGCTTAAAGTGGACTTTGGCAAACTAGGGCCTATGGCTCAAATCCAACCCCCCAACTGTTTTTGCCGATAAAGCTTTATTAGAACACAAGCTGTCCGTTCACTCATATATTGTCTACGGTGCTTCTGTGGCACGACAGCTGAGTTGAGTAGTTACAACAGAGACCTCATGGCCCTCAAAGTATAAAATATTTACAATTTGGACCATTATAGAGAGTTTTCTGACCCCTGCCTTAGAACCTTCTCATCCATATGGGTAGTAAGGAAAGGCTACGTTCTGACTGGCCAGGAAACTCAGTAAAGGAGAGAGGTTTTTGCCCATACTTATACATATTGCAGACAAAACTGGTAGAGATGAATATCTTGAGTTTGATTCCCTGGTCTCCAATTAGAAGAGAAAATAAAAACAATGGGAAATGTCTGTGAAATACTGCGACAATTTTATTTCTCCGGGCAGAAGTTAATTTTCTGGCCTTACAAGTTGTCAACACCACAGTGCCCTAGATTTGCTAACATCATGAAAAGGTGTCTTATATATGTAAAATAACATCTTTTGCTTCAACTATGTAAGTGAATTAGACCCCAGCACAATGAGATCAGCTTTCCCATGGTCAAGAATAAGCCTTGGAGATATTCCTGATCAAAAGGGAGACTTAAGAAAATCATCGAAACTATAAAAACAGACCAAAAAGATTATGGAGTGCTCTTTCTGAATGTCTTCTGGCAGGACTCTGTGGACCGTCTGATTCTCCAGGTCAGGAGTCTGCAAAGGATGTCTACCTGACCTGCAAAGGTCAACAATGCCCTCACCTTTTCTGTGCGGATCAATAAAATGTGACGGGAACAGCCATGTTCATTTATTTACATATTTTCTATGGCTGCATTCATGGGTTGAGATGACTACTTGGACCAGAGACCGTAGGATTCACAAAGCCCTGAATATTTACTATCTTGTTTTTTATAGAAAAGTTGTGCCCATCACTCCTCTCGGAACGTTGTTCTTTGTTTGGCTTGTTAGTTACTAATGATTAGGGTCTTTTTCAACTCCTTATGGATAGATGGTAACTTATGAAAAACTTATGACTCTAAAAACAATTTTTGTCTGATGGAAATGCCAAATTTTTGTTTGTTTGTTTGGTATAGATGCAAATGATTTCTTTATCATAGGGGGAATAATCCCCCAAATTAGAGTTTTATTATACAAAATAGGATATTAACTAGTTTTATATGAACTTTGGCCACCTCATTCAAGCATCAGCCATGATAAATTCATTCTTCTCTCCAATTCTCATGAACACTTCACTATTTTGTTGGTTTTCTCATTAATTAATCGAATTTATCTGTCAAGTGTTCATTTTAAATAACAGATGATAATATGTATGTTTTTTTACCTTTAGAGGAAACATTGATCAAATCCTTATGTAGTTATGATTTCAACATTATTACTCATAAGAAAAAATATATATAAGTTGAAACTACCCAAGCGATTCAATGTCATAGCCATTATTATTGGCAAACAGTTAAATCTGATAATATTGAGTTTTGGAGAAATATGGAAAAACTATACTTATTTATGAGTTATGGAATTATACACTGGTAAAACCACTCTAAAGAACAATTTGTACTTATCTAGTAAATAAGAAACTTCAGGTAAACTATGAAAGACTCTTCTCCTGGATACCAACTCTAAAGAAACCTATATACATGTGCGTGAGGACCCATGTGCAGGAATGTTCATATCAGAGTTTTTTGTAATATCAAACAGAAAAAAATCTAGAAATAAAGATGTCTGCTGATAGTAAGCAAAAAATTGTATGCAACAATACCACAGAGTCCCAGAATATAATACTGAATTTAAAAAGCAAGACAAAACAGAATGTGCACACCATATTTCCACTTATATAATGTTGAAAATCATACAAAACCACAATAAATTATGTAGGGATATGAACATGTGACAAAATTATAAAGAAAAACAAGGGAATCTAACACAAAATTCAAGATGGTGGCTACTCCTGCATGTGTACAGAAAGGTTTAGAATCTAGGAGAGATTCTAAACAGAGAACTTTAAACAGCCATGTTCTTTCTTAAATTGTGTGGCAAATAATTGGGAATTTGAATTGTGGTTATTCTTTAAATATTGCAAATATTCCTTTTTCTACCTTCAACATTGAATACAAATAAATTTTAGAAATCATTCTTATCAAAATTTTTTTAATTGCAGTATATAACACTGTGCTAGTTTAAGGTGAACAATGAGTTGATTCGATACATTTATATATTACAATATGATTGCCATTGTAGCATTAGGTAATACCTCTGACAAGTCACATAATTATCATTTCTTTTTTATGGTGGGAATATTTATGATCTAGTCTTTAACAAGTTTGATGCTTATAATGTAGTATTATTGTCTATAGTCACAATACTAAGCATTATATCTCCAAGATTTATTTATCTATTAGTTGCAAATTTACATCCTTAAGTCAGTCGAGATTCCTTAGGTTGCAAAAGAACAATAATGACAATAAAAAAGGCTTAAGAAAAGAGAGAACTTATTGGCTCAAATAAATTGACTCAAATGCAAAGTTTAGGGTCTCAGCCATAGCTTGACGGGGAAGGTAGGAAGGAAGACTGTGGTCAAACTATGTCACCAGATTCTGATTTCTCTGAGCTCTGCTTTCTCTCTGTTAGAGCTATCCTGAGATAACTTCCCCCTTGGGTTAGCAAGATGGTTGCAGAAGCTCTATTTCCATATTTTCTAAGTTCGGGCTTAGAAAATACTCCTTTTATCCAACAGTCTTGGTAAATATTTTAATAGCGTCTCACTGGCTCAGAATGGGTCATGTGACCATCTTCGATCAGCCACTGGTGAGGGGGTTGTATACAGTGTTCTGATGGGCTGGAGGTAAACCACATGTTCCCATCTTGAGTTAGATTTGGAGGTTCAACTCACTGGCTCTGCGTACGCAGGAGTGAAGAAAAGCTGACTGCCATAAGAAAACAGATTTTTTTTTTAAAAGAAAACTAGTCGATTCTAGGTGGCCAAAATTAAAAATCAAATCTACCATAGAATCAGACTCTTGATCTCAATGACCCTGACCAGAAAGCCCAATCCAGTATAATTGGAAGCAAGGGAAATGGCCCACAAGGTGAGTATTCTTTATGCCCAGGTTCCTCAAGACGCTGGGCTCAAGGCAGAAGCTTTCATGCTTTCAACTCAGTAGGGAACTTCATTGAACAGGACAGAAGAGCAAGGAGAATGAAGAGGAGAAGGGGAGAGAGACAATGCAAAACATCCTGATACAAGAGCCATCATTAATCATGATGGGTTGTTGTGTCCTTGAGGAGCATCCACCAGGAAGTGCTATAAATTACTCCTCTCTCTCCCAGACCAAAGTTTTACCCCACAGGTCAGGCAAGCCAGGACGTCTTGAAGTAAGGAGCAAGGGGCGCCTGGTGCAGAAGTGAAGAGAGATTCTGCCAGGCTGTACTTGTGGGAAGGTGTTTATAACCACGGAGAGCTGCCTGCACAAGAAGTGGGAGAGACCCAGCAGACCCAGTACTCCCTTGGATAGGGAGACGCATGGGTGCAGCAAACATGACAAGTCCTCGCTTTACTCCAGCGTGCTCTTCATTGTCAGCCAAAAGTCAAGATTCCCATCACCTCAGTGATGTAACAGGGCTCTCTCCCAGAGGTTTTCCTCCCTCCTGCCTCAGAGACTTCAGATCTCTATCAGTCTAGTTGTTGCCTCTCAAAAACAATCACAAGGCAATGTTCCTTCTCTGGTGCACCAGCAAGGCTCAAGGGGGAGGACGCTGTTCTTTGACTTTCTGGATAACCTGCTAGATTGACTGCCCAACTCCTGGGGCAAGTTTCAGCAGATATTCCGTCTCAGGCCACCGTTCTCGTGGGACCCCTCTCACTTTGCCCTATGTCCAACAGCCATGAGCAGAAGTGGAAAGCTGGGCGGGGTGGGGGAACATGAGGGCAGTAGGGCGACAGCAATAAAACGACAGAGAGCTCTGGGGTGATTTGACTGAAGGAAGCGGACAGGGCTTCTAGAATATGTGGCTCGCAGAGAGTCAGGAGAATGGCACTCATGGTAAAGGCACTGCTTCCTCGTTGTAGGAACTGTTACAGCGCCTCGAAGGTTAAATTTCCATGTAGCACTCTGCACTGCTCCAATGCGTAATTCGTTTCTGGGAGGTCAGCAGTGCCCTGTGAAAAAGCCCATTTGAAAAAAAATCAATCTGAAACATTAAAGTGGAAATAATTCCATGTTTAGCTGCAGAAACTACAGAAACACATTTCATTGACAAAAAGCTTTTAAAAATAATATAGACCTTCATTTCCTAATCCATAAAATGAGGGGTTGGATTAGGTGCTCTTAGAGTTCATTTGTTTTTCTTTGTCTTGGTTGCTAGGACGCTTAAGCTCCAGTTGCTACAGATTTTAAAGAGGAGTTTGGGATTTGGGTTTGTTTATGTCTCTTCTTTGTTCTATCCCTTTCACCTTTTCAGTCTTTGTCAACAACAGTCAGTATATATAGATCTCTGTGTTTATGGTGAGCCATTGCAAATCCCTTTGGTAAGCATTTATAACCAAGACCGCTTCATTTTATACTGTGATTCTAATAGGCCAATACTTGTTTTTCCCATCTGAAAAATACAAGCAATAGTTCTGCAGCTCTGTCTCCCCAACAGCTGTGTCTTGCATACCCTGAAGCATCAGATATAAATAACAGCTGTGAAAGGTTCCAGGGCTCCCTGAGCACCTTGTCAGAGCTCTGACCTTGACTGGGCCAACCCTGGGAGGCTCAACATGGTTGTTCAGTGTCCCAACTTTTGTCATTACCAGACTCCCTCCTTAGGTGCCACCATCCAGTCCTGCAATCCTGCTTTGAGATTCAGCCACAGAATTTATGGTGTAACCTTCTTACACTCAGTTCCCTACAGCAGTGGCACAAAGACATCTGAGACACCTCTGGCTTTCTCTGCCTGGGTCTTTCCGGACCCTGGGAACCCCCCAGCAGAGTTGGGGGAGCATACTGAATGAAGGACCCAGGGCAGCAGGGCCCCTTTCTGGGGTGGTCTGTCTCCCTTTCAGAGCTGGTCACCTGAGTAGGAGTCTAGGAGGTACAAAGAGATGTTGCTTGATCTATCTTTCTTCCTCTTTTTTTCCTCTCATCCTCCCTTTGCCACAGAGTTCCTGTATCTTCCTCCACTGACCTGAACTCTTCTGTAACATTCTGTTTCAGTCACCATCCTTGAGTTTCCTTTCGTTTCCTTTGCCTTTTGATTCTATCTTTTCTCCTCCCATCAAATGCCTCTTCCCTTTAGGAATAGCTTACATGCTAGTTTATACTCTATAGCCAAGACCCCAGATTTTGAAACAGAGGCAAATGACTTTCATACATTCTTTTTTCAGCTCATTGTGGTGGTCTGAAGGGAATGAGGTGAATCTGTGACTTATCACGCATGTAAATCCTGGGCCTCTGCCTATCAGGGATGGCTGTCGGTCCTTGTGATGTAGAGCTTGAAGGCGTCACATTAATGCACATTTTCTTCTTGCCAACTCTGGTGAAAAATCCGCTCTTGACTGTAGTTGTGAACTGGTCTCCTGGGCTCTCTACAAGGCCCTGACAGGCAAGTCCTTTTCGGCTTTTATAAACCAGTGATTGTAGCAGGGACAGCTCTGTCCTCCATGGTAGCCAGATGAGTGAGACCAAGCTGGGACCGACAAAGGAAGGGCGGTGCCATTTTTACGCCTCTAATACATGCTAGACCCTTTCCTACGCTCATAGACTGTCATTTAGTTCCAATGAAACTGATGAAGAAAAGATGGGCAAGTCATTAAACAGACAAATAAACTGAGTCTCTTAAGACATCACATCTTTCCTAAAGTCCCACTGCCACTAGATGGCAAAGCCAGGATACCTATCTAGGCCAGTCCGATGACACAGCCCATGATCACTTTGCCAGGCATTGTACAAAGTGCTTTACATATGTTTTCTGAAGTCATCATGGCAGCAACCATCTAAGATGAGTACTAGTATCCTTGGTTTACAAAGAGGGAAACTGAGGCTCATAAAATTTCTCACCGTTATGAAGTGGCAGGGAGCACCCCAACTCACTCCTGCTGCGGAATCATCCGTTAAGTACCCAACCAAACAGTCAAAGAATTTAATCCCCAAGGAGGGTGACATGACACCCTCAGCGCCCGGGATTCAGAGCAGGCAGGTTCGGGTGTGCAGCAGGTAAGATCTCGGAGACGAAACATTCTGTTCGGCTTCCATCAACATATACTTAAGCCCCAGGGAGCTTCCCAGACAATGCGCTGTCTTCCCGTGTCGGGCACCATTTGCTCAGCACGCCCATTTCCTGCAGCCCAGAGTGCGCGGCTCTGCTGGGGCAGCTGCACCATTAGCAGCCCATATGGCGGAGCCGCAACCCACTTATCTGTAAAGAATGCACCGGGAGAGTCTGGCAAAAGGCAGCAGCTCAGCTGCCCGGGGATGATCCCATTTGGAAAGCAAAGCAGGGAGCCCGGGGTCCTGCAGTCACAGCACCAGAGGCCCGGCCAAGCCCTGGCAGCAGGAGCCAATCGCCAAGGGACAGATCTGCTCACTTTGGTGCCGAGGAACTGCTAACCAGGCTTTCGGTCCTTCTTCCCCCTCCCTTCAATCCAAACAGCACAACCAGCACCCCTGCTCCAAAGGAGCACATTATCTATGGAGAAAGAAGCCAATGGGGGGAAAAAAAAAGAATACAACAAAATCAGAACAAATTACAACTTTTGCATAACAAAATGGCTTACATCCTGAGTTCTAGGATGTCTGTCCTTGTGGTGCGCTAAAATTTCTATTGTAGGATCGGATTTTTCTTCTTCCTCTATCTTGCCGTGTCCCTATAGCTATTGAAACCTCCTTTGCATTTATTTAATTTCTTTCAAAGAACCAGGTGCGAAGACCATTAAGCATGGCACTGGGGGAAGCGGGATGCTGGGAGCAAGGGCACTGGCCTAAGAGTGGGCTTGGCACGGTGGCAGGAGGGCAAGCAACAGATATGCCTTTGATAGCAAAAGAACAACCAAGAAGAGCTCGGGAATCTCAGTGTAGCTCAGAAGAAAAGCCTGTGTGTCTGGGAAGTTGTTAAGCACACCCTGAAATTCTTCCCAGGATGTCATAATGGTCTGGCTTTTCACATGAGCTACCTATAATCATCCTCTGGGACAATATACCTATCTTAGTCTAGAAGGAAGCCACCAGAGTGAGAGACACTGCAAGTGTTAACCCGCGTGGGAAGGAATGAGCTGTGGTGGTGTTGATGGGGACCAGGTGTGGACAGAGACAAGGCAAAGCCAAAGGCACGTGTGCACTGAGGAGCAGGGCTTGGTTCGAGAAGCTCCAGGCAATCTCGCCTGCTAAAGGTCAGTGTTGATTGAGTCAGGGGGCTGACTCCAGAATATGGCGGTTTGGGCATAGGGCGAAGCCATATTTATGGAAAATAACTTGTGCCCTGGAGCAAGATGTTGTCTCTCCAAGATTCCAAGAAACTTGACTGGTCACAAGAGGGGAGAGAAAAAAGAATGTTCTCATGGGAAATGACTGTTTGGGATCATCAGAGTCATATCCTCACAGTCTTTTCTCCACAGGGAGGCCCTGAGATGCGTCACAGAAGGTCATGTTTATTCCCAGATGAACAAGCTGAAAGGTTAGAGATGTCTGTGAAACAAATAAGGCCCGGCATCTTGAAACTGAGAAAAGTATTCTTTTTACCAATGTGTGATAACACCACCTGTCCCAGCTAGGCCAGATAAATAAGAGGCCAATCATTCCTCCTGGTGGAGGACCTCCCTAGGAGGAACACTAGCTAGGTATGCCAGCTGGGCACTCAGAGCTTCCAGAAAGAAGCTCCATACATGTGCCTTGAATGTATGGCTGTCATGCCCTATTAGTACCCAGACTGATGAAGTTATGATTGCTTCAACCAGTCATGTATGGCAGAAATGATTCCATGTGACAAGCCACAAAAAGACCAGGCAGCTTCTCCAAAATCCTCTTAGAGAGGCTCCCTCCCAGGACGCAGTGACTGTTCTGTAAGAAATGTGGTGTCCTTGGAGATGCCATGTGCAGTATTTAAGACTTGACCCAACCCAACCTAGGTGTGAGAAGATGGTGGTGGGGAGGAGCTGTCCTCCCTATGGAGAAGGCCCCTTGAGACCGAAAAGGAAGCAGGCTATGCCATCCAGTTTGCCTGGAGTTTTATTCAGGGTAACTTACCATCAGGGAGAACTGGGAGGATGACAGTCCAGGCACGGTACAGTGATTCTCCACCAAGTCCAGACCTTAGTCCACAGATTTTATAGAGTGAGGGGATGTGCACATGGGCTTTGTAGTGAGACCAGAGGGTTCACAGGCACCTAATTGACAGATAACCTTTAATTAAATCTTGTGGATCTACCTGTGCATCAAAAAAGGGTTAATACTGTAGTCGCTAATGAGTTATGGGAGCGCGAAGCAAGCCTCCCCCCATCCTTGCCTTCACAGGCATTTCTAATTTAACCTAGATTAATCTCCAAGGGGGCCCCTAACATGTGGCCTCAAGAAAGGTCATCAAGTGAATGTGAGCAAGGTGGAGGGCCACAGATGGAGTCAGTACTGTTAGCACTCCTACACAAGGTATCAGACATGTGAGTGAAGAAGGCCTCTCTCAGTTCCAGCCCCCAGCTGTTTAAGGCACTCCAGCTGAGGACTGAGGCATTATTGAGCAGAGACATGACGTTCTACCTGTTTCCTGTCTGGACTTCTGGTCTTCAGAATCAGTGAGCACAATAAAGTGATTATGGTTTTACATCATTAATTTTGGGGTAAGTTTGTTATTTAGAGGTAGTAACTGGGAACACTAAGGACAGCAGTGTGCTCAATTTACAACAGCATGTATCCCTTTAGATTGACCATAAACTATATATTCCAAGGTGCTAAGAGAACTATTGGACATGAGAAACTTGCTTGAAAATCAAGGAAAAGAATACTAGTGGTCTCAAGGGGTATCTCATTCAGGCAACAGTGAAGGGGTCTGATGAAAGACTTTGACCTTTATTTCAAGTCAACAGTTGTCTCTTCATTTTGAGAAAATATTAGCAGCTGAGACACTGTGCTCAGTGCTCAATATATAAAAACAGAAGGTATTCTGGTTGTTAAATACCCTAGAAGAAAGTATAAACATGTACACTAACACTCTCAACAATGATTTGAGGTCTATAAGAGAAGTAGAAACAGGGCCCAATAAGAAGATATCATGTGAGCTGAATCTTGATGAATAGGCAGTCAGCTGAAGAAAGGTGCAAGGGTGTGCTACTCCGGGGAACTACATATGCAAGGCCTAGAGGGGTACAATCATAGTGTTTCTAGAAGAGCCTTAAGATCTTTGGTTTTCTGAAGTGTAAACAGGGAAGAATAGGGGATAAATCTGAATGAGGAATCTGTGAGGTGCCTGTATATCATGGCAGGAGTTTGGATTTCAGTATAAGTGATTCAAAGCCAAGGAATATTTAAAATTAGGAAGGATATGGTCAAGTTGTGTTTTAAAGAAATCATTCTGATGGTTATAACTAAGAGGGCAGGCATGAGAGAACAGAAACTCACTGGGTTGTTATTTCAACAGCCCAAGTAAGAAACTATAAAAGACTAAACTTGGATAGTAGGGTTGCCAAGGAAGGAATGGACTCCAGAATATTTTGTAGGTAAAAATTTTCATAAACAATTAGATGCAGGATGAAAATTAAGGAAGAATCAAAGGTTATGAGTGTGGGATACTTGGGAGATACACAAATGAAAATATCCAGCAGAATTTGAATAGTCGAGTCTAAAATGAGGGAAATTAAAATTTAGCAGTGGAATGGAAAAATAAATTCAACGATAGTCATGGAATGGAGTGTTTAGACCAATGAAAATGAATGCTACAGCCAGTAAACACAAAATAAGAATTCGTACTAACACATTGACAGGAAAGATCAGTATGGAAAAAATACACGACAGAAATGATTTAAAGTTGAAAATATGCAAAAAAATTAACAAATCATTAAATGAATCCTATATCTAAGTAAAACTATGGTGGACAAAAGGAGAGTGAAAAACACAGAAGTCGGACCAACGGAACCCTAGGTGAGCGGAAGAGGGAGTCCACCGCAGATAAATGCTCCACGGCTCCGTGACACGGCTACCAGTCCATTTCTTTCTTTCTTTTTTTAATTAAAGATTTTTATTTATTTGACAGAGAGAAACACAACCAGAGAGGGGACACAAGCAGGGGGAGTGAGAGAGGGAGAAGCAGACTTCCCGCCGAGCAGGGAGCCCGATGTGGGACTCGATCCCTGGTCTCCGGGATCATGACCTGAGCCGAAGGCAGTCGCCTAACCAACCGAGCCACCCAGGCGCCCAACACTGCATTTCTTAAGATAGGCAAAGATGTCCCAGGTATTGCCCTTCATAGCTTCTACATACATGACATATGTTGTTTTTGAATATTTGAAATACTTCATAATAATGCCCTTTAATGAACCAAGAAGTGACTTGGAGACAAGGAAGTCAACAGAAACAGTAAAATTACTCTTTTAAGTAGCTCGACTAAGAACAATGGAGAGTAGTTGGAGTTTAGAGGAGGATAGGAGATTGAGGGTGTTGTCCTTAGGATGATAGTGATGTGAGCAGTTGTTTAGATCCAAGGGAATGACCCCAGAGGAAAGAGCAGCTGATATGTGGTGCAGCCACCCTGGGGAGCCCAATAGGAGGACGAGATATATATTTTTTTAACACTGCTTATAAAGTAATGATTGGATTGGCCCAGGAAACCTTCTGTGGTTAAACAGTTTAATTTTCAGAGGAAACCTTGTTTCTTGGGAGAGTCCTTGGGGTCTCCTCTCCCATCTCTCAGGAGCTGTTTCTGTACATTGCCTTCTGAGCCCCCAGCAGGAGATGTGACTGTACGCACAGCACGACAGTGACCAGATATTTTCTACTCCAACCAGACAGGAATAGGATTCTTTCTCTAAAACTCCAGGAAGAAGCAAGCACAAACGATCAGTAGGTGACCGACCATATTACAAAATGTACAAAGTCACTCCACACTTTGATCAGAGTCATGCTGGGATGATGTCATTCTGGCTTTCATTTCCAATCTCTCCTTGCTAAGGAGACTAGCTCTCGCATTGCAAAGGACTCAGAGCTTCAGTTCAATGTCTGCTTCTCTAGGTCATAATCTGTCACCAGCCCCTAACCTCATTACAGAGGGCACACAACGCCCCCACTGCACTTCCCCAGTAGCCGACATCCAGTTCATCCAGTTACTGGGCTTCTTCTCATTTAGCTCCAGAACAGCCACTCTGCACTTTGGGCTGCTTTTCTTTCTTTCTTTCTTTCTTTCTTTCTTTCTTTCTTTCTTTCTTTCTTTCTTTCTTTCTTTCTTTCTTTCTTTCTCTCTCTCTCTCTCTCTCTCTCTCTCTCTCTCTCTCTCTCCCTCCCTCCTTCCTTCCGTCCTTCCTTCTTTCCTTCCTCTTTCCTCCCTCCCTCTCTCCCTTCCTTCCTTTCTTTCTTCTTTCATTTTTTTAAAGATTTTATTTATTTATTTGACAGAGAGATCACAAGTAGGCAGAGAGGCAGGCAGAGAGAGAGGAGGAAGCAGGCTCCCTGCCAAGCAGAGAGCCCAACGGGGCCTCGATCCCAGGACCCCGAGATCATGACCTGAGTCGAAGGCAGAGGCTTTAACCCACTGAGCCACCCAAGTGCCCTGGGCTGCTTTTCTTACTTAGTTAGCTAACTTTATTCTCTGGGTCTCGTTTGCTGTTCTCTCTTGGCCTTATTTCTAGCTGAGAATGTTTGATGGTGTTCCATGCTCGGTCCTCCTTGTGTTTATTGCCCCAAGCTCACCTGTCTATACTCTCATCTTGAATTATTGGCTCTGCGGCGAGGTAACCAAAAAGGGCGGGGGAGGGGAAGAAAGAAAGAAAAAAGAAAGATTATCTATCTTAACAGCTGACATCCAAATTTGTCTTAGGGAGAGGACTATTTTTATTTTGGAAAACACCGTCAGTTAGAGAGTGGAAGGTAATACCTTAAAAAGATGGGTTGGAATAATGAAAAAAAAAAAAAGGAAGGCTGCAATAAATAGTTATCTTCTTAGCAGAAAATATGAGAGCATTACATCTTAGCATAAACAAGAGAGTTTTGCTTATGGTATAAAGGCATAAGCCCCTAACTGACCCACTCACAGATAACCACAACAAACATTGAATACTTTACCAAAAACAACCATCTGAAGGCACCTAAAATAAACAAAACAGACAGATTTTGAAAGGGAAACCAAAAAAAGCAACTATTTTTCTGTACTAAAGAATGAAAGGGAAGTGTATGAGGAATCCCAGCCACCAAAAGTGAAAAGGGAAGGTGGAATGAGATACCTGTAAAGAAGAGCCTCAAATCCCCTCTGTAAATTTTGCTCGAGTTTCTGGCTTGTCCCTGACAAGTGCACATGTTACCAGACTCAAAACAGCTTTCAGCGAAGATTAAAAGGTGTGATCTGAGTTTTAAGGTCTGCCTACAGCAGGTGAGGAAGGACTTAAATCTGAATCTAATCAAATGTGTCGTTTGCCAGAAAAGAAAAAAATATTAGCAGTCTTCAAGAAAAAATAATGGAATCCAGAGTTGCCATAAAATAACATTGATAATGTCCACTATACTCCAAAATCACTTGATCTAAAAATAATCAGGAAAATGGGACTCACTCTTAAGGGAAAAGACACAGAACAGAGGTTAATCCTCAGCAATCCCTCATGTTGGAATTATCAGATAAGGATTTTTAAGCCACTATTAGGGAAATACACATGTAATGAATACAAAATGAAGACCCTTAGCAAAGAGATGGAAAATATAAAAGAGAATAAAAAGGGAATTCTCAAAGTGAAAAATAAAATGTCATTCTACTACATACCCATCTTAATCCTAGTTTTTTGGAGATTTTTATTTATTTATTTGAGAGAGAGAATGAGAGAGAGAGAGAGAGAGAGAGAGAGAGAGCGCATGAGCTGGGAAAGCAGCAGAGGGAGAAGCAGACTCCCCGCAGAGGAGGAAGCCTTATGATGGGGCTCAGTCCTGGGACTTCAGGATCATGACTGTTAGGGCCTGTTTAGCCTCAAGCCTGCTATAACAGGCCTCTACATATCTAAGACCCCCTGGTGATTGATGCCTTTACAAGGCCTGTGTTTACCAAATGAGGACAGTTAAGTCAAGAAACCATTTGTGCATCTTGCTTCAGTTCCTGGAATGTGTATGTGGGGGGGTTTCAAAATGTTATCTCACCCAACCAGGAAAATTACTGTGTGACTCATGCTTGCTTTTGAAATGCACATAAACCCCTAGACCCTTGCATTCAGGGCTTGCTGAAACCCACTGTGCTGGGCGGATGCTTGGACCCTAGCTAGCTAGAAATAAACCTCGCTGTGTGATTTGCATTATCCTGAGCATCCTGGGTTTCTCTTTGGGGAGGCGGTCGACATCGGCCTTTAACAATGACCTGAGCCAAAAGTGGATGCTTAACTGACTGAGCCACCCAGGTGCTCCATGCATGAATTTTAAACCTAAACCAAAAACCAAGCCCACCCCAAAACTTGACAGTACCAATTGTTGGCAAAGATGTAGTACAAAGATATCTTTAATACACTGCTAATGGTAAAACACACACCACTTTGGCAGTTTCATAAGTGAAGCATATGCTAATCATATGACCCAGCCATTCCACTTCTAGGCATTTACCCAAGATAAACAAAACATATGTCCACACAAAGGCTTGTACATAAATGTTTCAGCATTTGTGAGCTTTGCACAGCAATAGTCCCAAGCTACAGGCAAATTAAATGTTCATCAGCAGCTGAATAGGTAGACAGAATGTGGTCTACCCATACAAGGGTGTACTACACACATTCTCAGGAATAAACATGGGTGAATCTCAGAATCATTACACTGAGTGAAAGAAGCCAAGCACACAAGAGAAACACAAGATATTAAATCCTGTGATTCTATTTTGAGAAAATTCTATAAAATTCTATGGGTGGCTGGATGGCTCAGTTAATTAAGCGTCTGTCTTTGGCTCAGGTCATGATCCAAGGGCCCTGGGATCGAGCCCCACGTCAGACTCCCTGCTCAGTGGGAAGTCTGCTTCTCCCTCTCCTGTGGTCCTCCTGCTTATGCTTTTTCTCTCTGTCAAATAAATAAAATCTTTAAAAGAAAAAAAGAAAATTCTGGAAAATTCTGAAAAATGCAAACTGATCTATAGTGACAAAAATTCACCTGCATGTAGGGATTGCACAAAGTTGGGGGGGAAGAGAGGTGGGATTGTAAAAAAGAGCAAGGAAACTTTTGTGGGTGATGTCAACCTTCTTCATCTTGATTGCAGCAGTGGTTTACTGTGTATACAGTTGTCTAAGCTCATCAAATTGTATACTTGGAGTGAATATAGTTTGGTTTCGGTGAAATAAACTAATGAAGTTATTTTTAAAAATGAACAGTAACTCAACTGGGGCGCCTGGGTGGCTCAGTTGGTTGGGCGACTGCCCTTCGGCTCAGGTCATGATCCCGGAGACCCGGGATCGAGTCCCACATTGGGCTGCCTGCTTGGCAGGAAGCCTGCTTCTCCCTCTCTCACTCCCCCTGCTTGTGTTCCCTATCTGGCTGTGTTTCTCTCTGTCAAATAAATAAAATATTAAAAAAAAAATGAACAGTAACTCAAGAGTCAGAGCAAAGCAGAGTACAGAGGAAGGACAAGTAGCAAAGAAGTCCAGTGGAGTCCAGGAAGCTTTGAAGGCCATCATTTCTTAAGATCAGGGGTGTGTATATGGCTTACTGCGATTTGACCCCCCCTCCACTTTCCACAAAACTTCTGTAATTCTGAGAAATGCACAACAATCTGGGAGGGGGTTTACCGTAAAACTTAAGGACAGGAACTTAGATGTATGTATGGCCTGATGTAAGTTGGAAGTAGTACAATGCAACACACACACACACACACACACACACACACACACACACGCCATAAGCTGAATGGTTTTAGGAAAAATTGAAGCTTAAGGCCAAAGGTCACCAGGTAAATAAAATATCCCTCAAATTGGAAGAAATCACAGTGAAACAGTGGTCTCTGTGGGATTGGTACTGAGGATTTGAGGCAACTGCATCCAGATTTTCAAGGGCAGCGTACATCTGGTTAAAACTCTGAGTGGTATCTATAAAAGTTGTGAATGCCAAACTTACCCATTGGCCACGTGTGTCTGTAGATGTGAATCTATTCTTTTTTTTAAGGTAGTAATCCTCAGTTGGGGGACATACAAACTTTATGGGGGCTTTTTAAAAATTCTAAAACAGCTCAACTAAGTCATTATCTCTCGAATATGGCCTGGTCATGTTTATTTTTTTTAAATTGCTCAGAGGAACTCTGCATTGGCCCCTGGGTCACAGAGAAATGACTGGATGGTTGGTTTGCATTTTGATACAGATGTGATGTAAACCACCTGAAACATGAGGGTTCCTGACCTCCCTGAAATCACAAGTTTCGGTGGTGGGCTGGCCTGAATCTTCTGGTCACACAGTCTGGGTCACTCCCTGATGAGAAACTAGTCTTCAACCCAGAAATCCACGGGACAGAGAAAAGACTCTTCGGCATACACTGGAAAGCTAGACCCTAAGTAACAAATCTACTCTGCCTCTATGACGTGCCTCTTGTGTCCTTCCCTCTTAGACTGTCTCTCTTCAGAATTCCGAGCCAAGCACAGAAAGGTTCACGCTGAACTCGGGCTATCCTGGTAGAAATGCCTTCCCACACTTGTGACCGCCCACCTCCTTTCTGTCAACAAAATGAACCATACAGATACCCAGAACTGATGGATTTGTAGAAGGAAACTGAAAGAACAAACGTGAAATGATGTACAATAACCATTTACATATGGTTTCCTAGAATTTGACTGTTTTTTAATGTGCAAAGATTAAAGGAAGCTATAATTCATCTTGACGAATAACATGTTTTTGAAATTTTTTCCCCAGTCTTTTGCCTTGTCAATATGACTCCAAGATTAATACGACGGAATATACAATTTGCTGGCTGGCAGTACTCTAATGCTTCCTATGTACTATGCATTGTTCAATGTTTTACATATATTAAGTAGTTTAATCATCACAACCCCAAGAATTAGAGATTATTTTTATTGTTACTTCACCAAAAAAAAAAAATGGAAACTGAAGCATAACAGGATTAATCAACTTTCCAAAGATTCCTTCTATCAGGTAGCTGAGTGAAGATTTCAACCTTTAGCAGTCTGATCCAGAGACTTTGCTCAATGTCTAAATCATTATGCTTTGTCAACTCTCTGGGCTCAAAATACTTCTCTATCTACCACTCCTCCGGGATCACATTTGTCAAAGAGTGGCATTTGAAAATGCTCATGGAAATATCTGGAATAGTTTATTCAATTTTACCTTGCTACAGTATATATTATAAGGATAATATTGTTGAAAATGTATTTTGCTACATGGTCCAGTGTCCCTCTACCTCCAAAAATAAGTAATATAAAAATCCATGCAAGAAGTTCTTCAAAATTGGAATCTAAAGATAATCTTTTTTAACATAAGAAAAATATCACTTATGTGTTGTGATTTTCTTCTATGAGCTTTTTTTTTTTTTTTTGACTTTGCTTGGACCACCAGAAAACAGAGTTAAATCATGAAATAACATTTCAGTCAAAAACGTGGGCCCTTTTGTCATAGTATATGTTTATTGGGCTTGCTTTCTCATTTTTTTTCTCTATTTTTACTGATGAGATTTTATATCTTATCTATTTCACTGATTCGACATATTATTTAATGGGCCTTTGAATCCTTGGTAATATAAGGGAAGAATGCAGAATAAAAGGAGAAACTTTCTTTAATAGAAATTCAAAAAATCCCAGAGCCTTCCAGATAGCATATTTATATCTAAAGACAAAGAAATATTCCATTTTTCTGAGAATGAGTTTATCTAGAGCCAATTCCTAATTGATAGATCTCTTCTTAAAGATTTCTTCTTCCTATCTCTGTGTCCCTGTCTCTTCCCATTCCCTTCCTCCTTCCTTCCTTTGTTCTTTCCTCTCTTCTGTTAAAATTAAGACTACAATTTTTTTACTGTTAAATACAGGTTTTCATACTTGTGTGAATATCTCTTCAGAAGAAATTATTAAAATAGGATTATTGAACTCCCAATTTGTAAAAGGTTGCTTGTTCTTTGTCTTATAAACTTAAAACAATCATATATTTGTATAGATAGAGTAAATTAATCCTTTATTAATGCATTGTAGATATTTTTCAGGTTGTCCCTTCTTTTATGATTTGGTTTACATTATTATTATTATTTAATTTTTACCTTAAGGAATAAAATAGATTAATTTTTTAAACGGTTGCCTGGCTTTTTGGTCATGTTTAGAATTGTCTCTCATACTGCAATTGTGTAAAGAAATTCACTTATATCTGTTTACAGCTTTTCACATTCAAATCTGTAATACATTTGCCGCCATTTTTTTTCTAAAGGATAAATTGTCTTAATATAATTTTAATGACATATCTTCCCCACACCACTACCTTTATCATCCACAAAATCCCGTTCTATTAAGATCTATTTCTTACCGTTGTATCACATTGATTGAACCTATCAATATAAACATTTTAAAATTGCAGTATGCTTAGATTTTCTGTAAAGGTTATTTCACTTTGTCTTTCATCTTTAAAAAAAAAAAAGAAGTTATTCCTGCAGTTATTCCTTTACTTTCAAAATATTGTTATCACTTTCCCCGAAGCCCAACTTGTTTTTTTACTGAACCTTCAAATTTATGTTAACTTAGAGAGCACATATAAAGAATTTTTATATTAGTGAACTTTACTTTGATGTATATACGTCAATTTATTCAATATTATTTAATGATCTTTAGCAGAATTTAAAATTTTCTGTGTATCAGTTTTACATATTGCTTATTAACTTAATTCCTATATATTTCTCTTATTTTAAACAACTTCTTATTTTTCTATTATACCTTAATACTGATCGGCAATAGACGTATGTTTTTATATATCCATTTTGTAACTGGACTTCTTATTAAACTTTGTTATAGCTTCCAATATTTTACTAGTTATCTTGGGTTTTCCAGGTGTACGGTTACTTCATGTACAGATGTACCTTTAACATTTGCACTTACTTCCTTTGGCTCCCTTCTTAAGCAACTGATTAAGTCCGCATCACCACTCTGGGCCATCATCTACGGCCCTAATCCCCCCAGGGCCAGGCACCAGCCACCCGGGCACAGTACCTATGCCCCAGAGCCAGCAGGGCTCATTCAGGTAGCACACCCCACCTCTGCCTGCCCAGCCTTGCCCAGTCCTCCCTGCAGAAAGCACAATACAGGTGCTTGCCCGCAGTCCCTTCTGGGCCTCATGACCTACCCAGGGTTTTCCTCCAGGGCCTGGAGAGTGTGCTGCGTTCCCCCAGGGAATGGTGAGGAACAAAACTATAAAACCCTTTGAGGTCTTCTCCCCGATCTTCACCTGGCCTCACCATACCTCCCCTAAGGTGACGGTAAAAATAATGTATTGACATGGGGACTGATATTGATAGATTTTATGATATTCAGACCTTGACATTCCTTGATGTAGTAGGTTAATCTTCTACTATGCTGCTTGATTCTATGTACTAGCATTTTATTTTAGAATTTGGGGTTTTTATGGTTAAGTGCAGAGTCATAATGGAAATTGGTGTGTGTGTGTGTGTGTGTGTGTGTGTGTCTGTGTGTGTGTGTATGTGTTTTAACCATGCTTATCAGGTTTTATTATCAATACTATGCTGGGTCTATAAAATCTGTTTGGAAGATTTCCTTTTTTTCCATGTACTGCAAGCACATCAATAGGATAGCTGTGATCCGTTCCTTGACGGCGTGAAAGAACTGGCCTATGAAGGAGTTTGGGCCTCAGGGGATGGAGGTGGGCGGGTAGCGTACGGCTCTGGCAGCTTTCTTTGTTGCACAATGATTGTTCTGTTCTGGCTTTCTATGTTTTCTGGGACATATATTTTTTATGATCTCTCACAGATGCCAAGCGGGGATAGGAAGGCAGAGAGGCTCAGACACGGCACTGCACTTGCACCGACCCCCGCCCCCGGCACCCCCAAACTGCCCTCTGCCCAGGACACCCTTCCTGGGACCAAGGGGTCCGTGCTCTCTCAGCCAAAGCTTGCTGAGACACGGGCTGACACCCTCAGGTTGTGGCCGAAAAGCACGGCAAGCACCGTTCATCAGTAGCTGGACAGGACTCAGCTGAGACCCAAATGGAACTGTTTTCCTAATTTTCCAGTCTGTGCTGGTGGGGCCTGAGTGCTGTGTTCCACTGCCAGCACTCTTCTAGCTCAGCGCCCCGGGCAGGGCCAGAAGGAGGTCTGAAGCGAGCTAAGATGCTTCCCAGAGTCCAAGGCCCCTATGTCAGTCATCACCATCGTCCCTTGGAAGGAGAGGCCTGGATACAGGGGTCCCTGGAGCCATTCACCCCGAGGAATGCTGAGCACACAGGGAGCACAGCAAGGAAACCCTTGCAGGACCTTGAAAATGCTGGGTTTTGGGGGGCACCAAAAGAGGGAAAACAAAACCCAGAGGAGAATAGCGGGAAGACAATACTATACATCAGCTGCTTTGGAAAAGGTGGGCCTACGGCCATTCTCCGTAAATAGTCAACTGTGACCAGAATATTAGCTGATGGGATCAGCTTCCTTACGATCTGATTTTGATCAGCCAGGCCGTCATTTGAAATGAGGGTAAAATGCATCATAGTTCGCTATTCAGATGCGAAGTTAGACCTAAGACTTGGGTCATCAGTCTTCCCTACCAGTTGACCTCCCCCCACTGGGGGCACGAATTCTATCCCGCACCCTGACTCCAACAACAGCGTCTTGCTCCCCAACACCGACTTTCCCAGTCACCGAGACTTTCCAGAAGCATGTGGTGAGTACCTGAGTGAAAACAACAGCAAAGTGATGAGTTTGGCAAGGCCATTCCTCTGGGTGACATAGTCTTGGAGTCACACAAAAGACAACCTGTACCAAGGCGTAGAGAAGTAGGATGTGGACAGAGACAGGGAAAGGGTTTCTTAGTAATACCTTCCATCCAGGGATAAAGGCCTATTAGTGTCTCCGTAATGGAGTAAAAGGGAGCAGTTTTCTACTCTCTCTGTAAATCAAATCACAGTCTAAAACCAACCCTAATAAGCTTTCTCCCCTTACGGGCTGCCCAGAAGGGGATAGTGTGGACAAGACACAGGGCTGTTGGAGAATCAACCCCCTCCTTTCTCATCCCTCATCCACTACTCTATGGCTTAGGAAAATCCAAAGCTAGTTCATGCATTCCAGGGAAGTGATTTGAAAATATCAAGCGGGAGGGCTAACTCGGAGCCAGGAGGCTGGCCAGGAAGTGCTACTCAGGTCCTGCAGAGCTCAGAGTGCTCGGTTGGAACTTGGAACAGAGCTCTTCATGTGAGAAGAACAACATTTCTCTTACTCCCAAGATAAGTTCCATCTATGGGTTGAGCTTCCTAGGAGCAATTTCTATCTTCTAAGGTCCTGGTTTTTATTCTCTTCTCATTCCCTGTGAGATCTTAGGTGAGAGACCATTCTATGTCTCTGCCCTCAGGGGTGTTTCCTGGAAAATTATTTTTAGGGTACACAAAAAAAATCCTTATACACCTCCTTTGGACAAGTACCATGTGAAAATGGGAAAATTACAGTCAAAGCAGAAGAACCAAGCTGTGGTTCTGGCTCTGGGAATAGATAATTGAATGACCTTGAACTTGTCATTTCTCTTCTATGGGCTTAAGGCTGCTTACCTATTCAGTGAATGTTTATTCCATTAATTCAACCAGAAAACATTTTCTGAGTCTCTTTTATGTGTCAAATACAATAAAAGGCATTGGAAAATGAAGGCAAAGATTTCATCCTGGTCTCCAGGCAGCTCATTGTGTCTTTCTTTCTTTTTCTATAGTATGATACGTGTTATAATTGAGGACAGTGCAATGATTTTCTTTTGGAAGGGTGTGCAACCATATGGAATGGATAATCCCCAAAGTCCTTTTATTCAGGTGGAATTTTCAAAATATTGAAAAGACTGTAAGAGATTTCACTGCCAAAAAATACACCAACATTATGTACTAACTGCCTTCAGCTCTGCATTTATGGTCACAGGTCTGTTATTTGACTCCATTTCTTCCTTCCCAACGCTCAGTTTTGTTTAGCTGGCCAGAGGAGATAAACTGTGGCCATTCTTAATCAAGCACCAGGACCTATCCCCCTCTGTCCACAGTTGATGTAGGGGTAGAATTGGGCAAGTTCAGATCAGTGAGATGTAAGGTGATGTCGGCGCAGGACTTTCTGCATGATCATGTATGAGAGGTCACAGGAAGGACTCTGTCTCAATTGTTCTCCTACTGCTTACTCCCTCTCCCTCTTTCTCCATCTCTCTCTGCCCTGGCCATCCTCCTAATTCCTATCCTGGGGCACAGTCATACAAAGACCTACTACCTGGAGCTGAACTAGCTATTTGGTAACATTATGAGAATGCTAAGAAAATTGGATACAGGGGCGCCTGGGAGGCTCAGTTGGTAAAGCGACTGCCTTCATCTCAGGTCGTGATCCCGGAGACCCAGGATTGAGCCCCACATGGGGCTCCCTGCTCGGCGGGAAGCCTGCTTCTCCCTCTCTCACTCCCCCTGCTTGTGTTCCCTCTCTGGCTGTGTTTCTCTCTGTCAAATAAATAAATAAGATCTTTAAAAAAATCAAATAAATAAAAATATTTTTTTTAAAAGGACTACTTTCTACTGCTGAACTTCCTGTTAATGAGCAAGAGAATCTTATAGAAAATGGAGGTTGTAACTTTATCTTTCAGCCATATCAAGCCCAGAAATTCCCTTGGGCTGGAATACTGGAATTTTAGCTTCTTTAAATAAATCAATACAAGAGGACCCCCTTTCCCTTCTAGGAAGCAAGTCATTCTGCCCCAGTTTCTAACTCAGGACTGCTCTAGAAACATGACTCCTCGTGTCCTATAAAAATACATTGTCAAAACATCACCTTCTTGTTCAAAAGTGGATTTCAGGCTTGGTCAGGGACAAAGGTAATACAGGAGAACACAGGTCTCTGTCCCTTTCATTCTCTACATTTCTTTCCTATACAGACCTTGTGCAGAAGAGATTATTCAAGTATTGTTGGTTAGAGTATTCAATAAATGTCCATCAGATCCAAAAAAAAAAAAGAAGAGATTAATAGGATCTTCCAAGTGATGCTGACAGATGGTAAATATCCTACAAAGAGTTTGTTTTTAATTTGTGTTACTTCAGAAAGTAGAAGATCCATCGGTGATATTCTCAGTCGGGGGAGAGAACTCCAATCCCATGTCAGATCCAGACCTTTCTTCTTCAGGATATTGGGCTGGCAAAAACAGGACAGGCCATGCACACTGTGCTTGAAATACCCAACACCTCTAAGGCTTGTGAGTCTAGAATGGGAAGGGAGTGGGGGAAGGGGAGATACTGTAGGTTCCAGTGGCTAAGGAATTTGAACTACAATTTAAACATAATAGGGAACTGTGACAGGAATAAATCTCCTCTGAGGTTAGGAACTGCAGGGAAGCATGGAGAGTTCTAGAGGTGGTACATTGAGCAAACGTCATGAAACTTAAGTAGCTGCTTGCTCTGGAGTAAGTTTTGGCAGATTAGAAACAGCTGAGGCAGCATGTGTTAAATTATTGACCACCTGGCAGAAAAAGAATGCAAGGACTCCCAGTGTTTGATGAGGTTAGGATTATTTTTACATATGACATTGAAAAGAAGGATGTCATAAGGTGAAGTTCCATGAGCAAAAGTGCTGGTGGAAATCCCCTAAACCCCAGCTCTGCTGACCAACCTTGTGCATTTTTGAGAGGAGGAAGGATTCACGGTCATTGCAATTAACTCAGATGGAAGAGAAAAACATGAAGCTGCCCACGATCAGAGAAACCAACAGCATTTGCCGGGATTGAGGGGAGAAGCAGAGGTTTGCGAGTTTCTCCCGCCACGAATAAAAAGCGAATGTCTACGCATGTTCACGGACTCTCCTTCATCAAGGGAAGCCTCTTCTTCTACATCTTCTGCATCTACAATACAGATGGCCTTGTAAAAAAAAAATCAGAAGTTCAAGCTCAGTCAGACACCTGTGAGAACCAGCCAACCTCAAGACACTCTTGCTTTTATTCTATGTGTCTGCTCCAAAGCCCATTCCTTCAGAAGGGATTCCATCAGGCTAGTGGTACCTCCTATAAACAGGTGGAAAGGTATGCCAAGCACGGCCAGAGAGCAAGTACCAGGTACTTACAACACCAATCATCTGTGAATGATATTCTTTCCACATTCAGCTACCACAATCCCGTGGGATCTCTGTGATTTGAGCTTAGAAAACTATGTTTTCTGGCTCCCTCCCTTCATGTAGTTTCATACAATATTTCACCTAATAAAATTCTTGCATGTTTAACCTGTCTTAGCATCTGCTTCTCAGAGGATCCAGACTGATATCTTCCCTAACCGATACAAAAATTTTCTAGACTCTGCATTCTCAATGTGGATAATATCAACCCCAAAGAAGATGAAAATTGGTTCTTCAGTCCACAAGAAAACTTTGATATTGCAATTGTTTATGGAGAGAACATAAAGAGCTATACTATATCTGTGGTATTAAAATTTCATGGAGGAGGGGCAATTAGGAAAAAAGGGAATCAACAAAAACTCCATGGGGAGTTTTAAAAATAATTTTAAATAAATTTTAAAATGATTTTAAAAAGGTTAGGAAATTGTTCTAGGTGAATCATTCTGTCAGAAAGCAATAATTTCAGGGCACATGTCGAAGACCTCTTTGTATTGCATTAAAGCCAGACCTTAGAGTCAGTGTGCCTCTCTCATTGTGAGGTGTGGGTTAAAGGACACCAAACACGTGAACTCAGAGTGATTCATGCACCCCGTCCCAAGTGCAGGAGGTTTTAGATACTCAGTATGAATCCAGTGGTTCTCGACATTAGGCCTAAGGAATAACAACTTCTTCACATACTCATTTCTCTCCTCCTACTGTCCCCTGGAGAGATTTTCCCTGGTGGAGGAGATCAGCGTAACCCCCGTCTATAACCATCATTATCCCTAGTTAGCCAGTAGAACCTTGGATAATTCTCTGGGTGTCTTGCTTTTCTGCCCCATCTTCTGATGGAGCATGCTAAACTTCCAAATTATGTAGGGCAAACATCCTTTTAAGATAATAATAGCAACTTTTTTTTTTCCAAGGAAAGGAGAATATTTGTTTCCTAACAAGGATAGTAAAGATAACGTTCTCCTCCAGGTAGGACACATTTGCTAGAAGCCTCCTTATAAGACTGGAGGCTTACTAAGCTCGGAGTTCCTCAACAGAGACAAAGCCATTTTGTGTGCTGCATCCACCTGGGCGCATCAGCACGTTCCCTACGTGGGACCTGGAGGTGAGAAGAAGCTATGGGAACATGAAACTCATCCTGTTGACTGTGTCACGAGGGATACAGTCCTTGGTCTCCGACCCAGAAGTCTTGTGTCTTCTTCCAATATCTATAAAACTGTAGCAGGCTAACTCATTGGCTTGCAAGTAGAACAAAACCTCAGATCCTTCATGTCCCTTACCAGAAGCATTATCAGGGTGGAATTTCATCCATTAAATGAGAGAGCAGTAATTGGGCAAGAAGATGGAGAGAATGGACAGCACCCTTTTTCGAGGGACACTGGCACTCTTCTTTCTGTAACACCAAAAAAGAGGAAGCCGCTGCCCACATACTGGAAGCTAAAATCCAAGCTTGCAAACTGTGGATGCTGGATTCAGGAAGAGAACATTCTGCAGAGAGAGCATTGTTTCTGCTATGCTTCCCATGTGGCTACGTTTCCTTTGTCTGACAGTGAGGTTACGTTGATGTAACAATTCTTTCCACTCCGCTCTGTCTAGTAGCTACTGTAAGAATGGAACTCTGTGGCGGTAAAGCTCAAAAAATTGTGGGAGAGGGCTACAGTGGAAGGGTTACCCTTCATGCCCTTCATTGTGTTACATCCTTATTTGAAGAAAACAGTTTATTTTACTTTAATAACACATTGAAATTATTTCAGGGGAAAATCCATAAACAGAAGAGAGTTCTATCCATCTTGTTCCCTGCTAAAGAATCCCCGAGAGCTGGGGGCTGTGGCAATATGAACTGAGATGATGGAAGGAGGGGTATGAAGGAAAAGAAAAGGGACCAGTGGGACAGCTTGGACACCCATTCGATGTTTATCCCATTGGACTTATTAGAAACTCAGTACATATTAACTCAATTAATCTCATTAAGAGTTTGAAGTCAGACCATTGTTCTTCTCACTTTCTAGATGAGGAAATAGAGTCACAAAGGTGATGGGTAAGTGACATGCCAAAAGTCACAGAGAAGAAATTCGAATGCAGACAGCCTTGTTTCAGAGCCTGCGTGTTTGACCCCAGCACTGTGCAGTTCCTCTGATATTCTATTTCTCCCTCCCAGATACTCCTAGGTCTCTTGCTGTCATGGACCCCCAAAAAATGCTACCAGAAGAGAAAGTTCTAGTACTCTTTACTAATTCTTAAAGAGAATAAGGAATCTCATTAGTCTTTTCTTGATATTACCTGGTCATCATGGTGAATTCAAATGCTCTGATGTCATTCACCGAAACTTCACAGATAATTCAATTAAATGGGTTATTTTTGCCAGCAGATAAAGACAGATGTGCTTGTTGATCTGTGTTTGCTTATCTGGCGGTGTTTCTTGCCTTCTTTTTCATTAAGCTGATCGGTATCATTTTTTGTCGTTTTGATGAATCTAGCATGGTAATGGGACATGTTAGCATCAGGGGAAGCTGGGTGTAGAGCATAGGAGAAGTCTCTGTACTATCTTATTACTCCTCTGTAAACTTTTAGGCATTTCTAAATAAGAGAAAAAGACAGAGGCCAAATGTGACCGTGACTAGAATTCCCAAGTCATACTTTGACATTATTCTTTTTTATCAGAGCCTCAGTATCCTCCTCTTCAATAAGCTGATGGGAAAACCATAGTTATATACGGTCACCTTGGGAGGATGAAATGAAATAACGCTTTAGCAGACTGACTGGTGAGTAAGTTCAAAACTTGTAGCCCCAACTCTCCTTATAATGACCATAAGGGGAGGTCTCTGCCTGAGTCCATGGAAGGCTTCAGAAAATCTGTAAAACCCCTCAAGCTGTACCCTCAAGGACTCATAGGCATTTTTTCTGGGTAAAACATTCATGTGTTTTATTGGATTTTCAAAGAGACCCCTTACCGAATGGTTTGGACTCCTGCTCCACAGTAAAAGTTTTGGAGATTCTGAGGCAGGGAGAGAGGGATCTTAGCGTCAAAGTACATTTTGCATTTCTGTCGTGTGTGCATTTGCACGTGGGTGTGTTTTCTCAGAGACTGGATGGCTCAAGTTTCTTCCATGTGTAGGTTTTTGTTTGTTTGTTTCCCTGAGGAAAGCAAGAGGGGACCTGGAGTCCACCCATGACTGCAGAAGCACCTTTCCTCAGCATCTAGACAGAGCCCAGCATGGGATGGGCCCTGAGGACACAGGGAGGGAGTGAACGAAGCTGGTGGTGTGCAGGCTGACAGGAAGGAAGGCCTTCGGAAAAGTCAGGCGGGGAGCAGCAGAGCTGCCCCTGACCACGCAGGGTTACAACAGGAAGTGAAACCTGCCGGTCTGACTGCTCAGACAAGGCCCTGCTCACATCTGCTGAGGTCTTTACCCCTCTCGGTTTACCTGAGGTCCTCCAGAATTCTCGGAGACCACCTGGGGGATCCTTGAAACCCTGCCCTTTATTCGCAGGTATTTGTGAGGGAAGCTCAGTTTTCATGGAGCTGACCCACCAAGGAGTGTTTTTAGAAGCAAACTGTGACTGCCACCAAATTCTTTTCGTTTTATTGGTTTCCTCTGCTGTGCAGCAGAATGTGTTTTTAAAGCTGTTTTCTTCTTTTTCTTTTCTCACTTTCTTACTGACCTCATCTGTTCATATGGCTTTAAATATTTTTAATTTGTTAGTACTCCAAATTACATCCCTAATATAAGACATTTCCTTGAAAGCCACAATGAATACCCCACACTTACTCATATCTCTTTTTATATCTAAAAGTCATCTCAACTTGTCCAAAACTAAAATATTCTCTTAAGATGTCCTCATCTTCTGACCTCAATAAATCATTACTCCATATTTTTGAGGACTTTTAAACCAAAAATCCTGGAGTTTTTCACTACCATATTCTATAAACTATCCCATCAGCTGATGGTGTCTGCTTAACCTTGAAAGTATTTCAAACCTGACCACTTCTTTCTTACCTTTATAACTTCTGCTTTACAACCTAGTCTCAGCTACTTTCTTTTGTTCCCGGGATATTGGCAATAGCCTCCTAATGGGTCTCTTGCTTCTGAACCTGCCTCTCCATGTTATCAAGGTAACATTTAAGCCATAGAAATTTCATTAATCCTGGGCGCCTGGGTGGCTCAGTTGGTTAAAATTTTCATTAATCCTAATGTATGTTTTTATTTTATTTTATTTTTCATTTATTTGTAAGGGGTGGGGAAGAAATGTACAGGAGCGAGGGAGAGGCAAAAGGAGAGGGAGAGAGAGATGACCAAGCAGGCTGCGTGTCCAGTGTGGGGCTCTGTGTGGGGCTCTATCTCACAACCCTGAGATCATGACCTGAACTGAAATCAAGAATTGGCCACTCCACTGACTGAGCCACTCAGGCACCCCGTACGTTTTATTTTTTTACCACAGTTGAACATCTCTGAAATCAGTATGAATCTTACAGCCATTGGTGTTTTACAGTCTTTATCAGTCAGATTATAGTACTTTACACAAAACCCTCAAAAAGTCTGTCATCCCCCTCACAGTTAAAACCAAAATTGTTACAGGAGGGCACAAGGCGCCGTCAGGTCTGGCCCACCACTCCTTCAGCCTCATGGCCTACGGTTCTCCCAGTCGCTTCCCTGTGGCCACCGTGTCTTTCCTCTCCTTCCCCCATATGCGAAGTCCACCTAGCCATGGAGGCGTTAGCACTGCCCCTTCCTTCCAGGACGTCCTCCCTGTCCAGGCCGTTCCCTCATCTTCTGTGGGCTTGGGGTTCAGATGCCATCTGTCCACGAACCTTCTTCCCCTCACCTCCACCCCACCGATATTTCCTGAACCCCCCACCCCAAGTTATTTTCCTTCAGAGCCCTTACAATAACACATAAGCCATGTTTTACTCATTCTTCCTGTGTAGTGTCTGTCTCTGTCCATTCTGATATAGACGACATGATGGCAGAGGTTTAGTTTGTTTTGTTTACTGCTAGATCTTCTACATCTGGGCATCCTGGCTTTCTGACAGCACACCCTCTCCTTAGTGGAAAGGGAGTGTAGTGCTTTGAAACCTGGGCATTTGGGCTACAGCCACCATCCAAGAAAGGAGCTGTTGCAGTCTTGGCACGGGAAAGCCTGCACTAGGAAGCTGGTTGCCTATTTTCTCTCACTATTGATTAGTGTGCTTTTAATAAGTGCAACTCTGAGGTCTTTCTCTCTGAATCTCACAGGCAAAGCTGAACATGCCGTGGTCTGATGAGAGTACAGACAGCCGTTGTGGAGTTTGGACTTACCCCTCCTTTCCAACCCCCTGATAGGGAAAATTTGATTGTGGGAGTAGCATGTTGGCTATCCCCCAATGATTTTTAGAGCGAGGACAATGGTTGAGACTGGGTGAAGTCAGTGACTTCACATGCTAAGTGAACATGAGATAACTTCACTCATTGAGTGGTGAAAATTTTGTGTGTCGTTTTACCAAGGATATTTTCTGAGCTGGGGGTGGAATAACATTGGGATGAAGCAAAATGTCCCTGGAGCCCATCTTGTAGGATTTTAGGGCTGGAGTTAATAGTTTTCTATCTTATATTACCAAGTAATGTCTAACCAATGAGGAGAATAGAAAAGAACAAGAAGCCAAAATTTAGTTCACTAAAAGAGGATTTTAAAAATTGTTCAGTGGAAGCAGCCAGAATTAGTTAGCAAAGTAGGGGAATGTAGCCAAGAGCCAGTGTGCCATGGAGCTGAAGAACAAGCAGATCCCCCATAAACTTGGAGGGATCTAAGACAATGACTCAGTATGCATGTTGTTGTTGACAATGTCTGGCCACCCTTTGTAGCTCAGTCTACTGATTTTGAAGATGTCGGGAAGAAGAGCCCCTTGACACATAGTACAGGCACAAAAAGACTACCTCTTGCCTTCCCTGCATCACCTCTACTTTTTTTCTCCATCTTGGAATTGAATGTGGGATGCCTAGGGCCACCAAAGCAATAATGTTGGGTAAATAAAGTTAAGACGATACACAACAGCAGAAGACCCTCTGAGACACTGTGAAGGTAGCTGCCCTCACTGCTGTTGCCATGAGCTGGCCCTGCCCACAGCTGTTCACAGTTCTCCGGAGCCACTGGGCATCGACTGAACTGCAGGGCTCTCCATCAGATAAGCCAGGGGGGCAATAATTCAACTAAATTCCAGGGGATCTCATCCAGGGACTTTGTGTCTAATGGGGAAATAATTTGACCTGAAAGAATGAAGATTTATCTCCAGATGTCCCCAGGAAGCACAGAGGCAACATAGTCTCCCAAATCCATTAACTACTGAATGAAAAGAGTCCCATGAAGATCAGTCCCTTACCAGCCAACTATTCAGGCTTCAGTAAAAATGGTGTAAGAATGGCTGTCAACACAGAATGGGTCTATGACTTCTGACATTATTGGCCAATGACCAGGTGGAATAGTGGCCAGAGAGTCATCGTCTTCAACAGATATTGCATTCCACCCAAGGTCAAAATGCAGCAACTCATACTTTTTCACAAAGGCCACTCACATGAAAATCCGCCGACTCAGCACCATATTGGAAGACACACTAAATGCCAGATGCAGAGTCAGTGCATGTCTTTTTGGGTCTGACTCATCATTGCCTGCAGTTAGGTCACCTGAAAAAGGTAAGTAAAGATTTTTGATAGTAGTGACACTCTCTCCTTTTCTTCTAATTCACAGATCCTATTTAGTGATTGAGTTGGAAGTCAAAAAAAAAAAGATTGTCAAATTAACCTCGGACGCAATCGGAAATAGAACACAGAGCTTTCATATAATTATACCATGCCCCCCTTTCCAATATGAACAGCAATTGTCTCTAGAACTTGGGAATATGGCTAATTTGAATTTGTATTTCTTTATATTTTTATGGATATTCCAAATTTCCTACTAATAAATATACACTATTTTATAATTTAAGAAACTATTTTTTTTTATAAAAAAGGTGAAGAGGTAAGAGAGGAAACAAGAAATCTCTTCTAAATAAAGAAAGCAAAGCAAACATGACATCACCACAGTTGTGGAAAGAAGGCCTAACAATCCAAGAGTGACAGAATGAGTTTGGTGCCAGCTTCTCACCCACGTCTCTATGGTCTTGTGATTTGGTCTTACATTTTCTTGCAGATCTTTGAGGGGCAATGGCTTCTGTGCTTGCTTTATTAAGGGAAGACAGAAAGCAGGGGGTGAGTGACAGAGAGCAGAGAGCAGATTCTGGAGGCCTTTATTCAAGCAGTGGCCACTTCCCAGCAGACGTGCATCCTCCTGAATCTCTGCCATAGCAAAGGACAGGTGTTCACTGATGGGTGTACCAGCTCCTAGAAGAAAGCTCTTGGCCAGGGCCACTGCATGGATGTCTCCATTATCCCTCCCTGGCTCTCTCCCAGTTGCATAGAAAATGATTACATCTAGACCCGTAGATTTGATGTCTATTGAAACAAGCTGATGTTTCTTGGTTGAATTTTAACCCCCTCACTCACCCATCAAACTTCTCAACCTCCAGAGCTCTCTCCAGATGCAAACCCTCATATCATCATGCCCAGAGCCTCGTACCTGAGGAAGAGAGTTCCCCTTCTTAAATACTAACCATAGACAAATAGCCAATTTGACCAGGCTAACGTCTGTCTAACTTCACCATGCGCTTTTATAACTCTATCATTGCTTCTATTTTTTCTCCTCTGCCAAGAACAATCCTTCTGCATTGTTATTCATTTGGAAAATTTCTACTCAGCCATTAATACCTAATATTTTCACATGTCTCCCAGACCTGAAGAGTGAACCCCTCCCCTCTTAGGGCTCCCATACCACCCTGTAGCCTCCATCTAACTAGTGGTTTGTTTGCCTTCTGATATGTCTAGATTCCACGGGGGAAAACTATTCATTCATCTCTATGTTCCCAAAAACCAATCACATAGTAGCAGTTCTCTGACTGTTTGATGAATAAATGAACGGTTTCTTCTGACACATTTTCAAATGCTGTGAGATCAGGCATCCAAACCTAATATGAAGAGGAGCTGTTTGCTTGTTTGTTTTTGCTTATTTCTTTATTTTAAATGTCTTCCATTGTGACTTGATTATTTTGGCTTTGTGCTTTGTTTAAGGGAGTGAATGCTTGTAAATTTAAGCAAATAAATAAATGTGCCACCCATCAACAAACACTGAAACCTTATTTGAGGCTAGTTTTGTCTTGGGTACTGGGAAGACACATATCTTATAGGCAAGAAAGAGAAGGAGCACAGTTCTAAGTATGGAGATGAAGCTGAGAAGTCTTAGACATAATTTATTTTGGTTAATTTAGATTGATAATGTGAGTCTCATTTACATGTTATTACAGGAGTGCCTTTCAATAAGGGCATTGGTTCAGGGGTAGAAGGTAGCACTCTGCACCAGGAGAAAGCCAACAAAGAGTGGGGGGCTGTTGTGACTCCTCAAAGGACTGAGGTATGCACATGTGTGTGCAGAATTGGTGTGTGTGCACACAGGAGAAGGAGAGGAAGTCTTTGTTTTCTGTGAGAGGCTTCCTGTACACATCCGGGACAACTTATGTCCAATAGATGGATTTTCTACAGTGGGGTTTTTCTACCTCAGCATTACTGACATTTTTGGACAGGTCACCTTCTGTTTTTTTTAAGATTTTATTTATTTATTTGACAGAGAAGCACAGCTAGAGAGGAAACACAAGCAGGGGGAATGAGAGAAGGAGAAGCAGGCTTCCTGCCGAGCAGGGAGCCTGATGTGGGACTCGATCCCAGGACTCTGGGATCATGACCTGAGCTGAAGGCAGACGTTTAATGACTGAGCCACCCAGGCGCAGGTTAACTCTTTGTTGTGGGAGCTGTCCTGTGTCCTTAGAGTGTTGAGCAGTATCTCTGATTTCTACCCACCAAATGTCACAGAAACCCTGACACCCCATTATGATGATCAAAAGCGTCTCCAGACGTTGCCAATTTTACTCTGGGGGATAAAATATCTGAAGGTAGCCACAGTAAGTGTGCCTTTCAGACTGGCTTTCATGGAGCATTCTTCTGTTTTGTTAGAATTCTTTCAGAGAGAGAGAAAGGGAGAGAGAGAAATCATGTGGGTTACCAGGAAGATACTTCTTAAAGATTCAGTGTTTTTGTTTTGTTTTTTTAAATAGCTAGTATTAGGAAAATGAGGAAAACACAGTATTCACTGTATATTTCCTAGTGTTTATTACTCATCCAGGATGAACTGATAATACTCCAGTGATGTGAAAATGGCACCCAAGGCCATTGAATATGACTTTGAATTAAGCTTTGAAAATATTCCTAGCAACATGTTTAATTAACTAGGATACTTGGTTTATATTAAATCCACATCAACTAATATTAAAAACATATATATTGAGGCTTAACGGCTTCAGGAAGGCTCAGCATCTGATTGTGGTGTTATTCATTTTCAGTATAGGTTCACTGAATCTTTCCAAATTGAGCATTGGGGACTGAAATATTATCACCGATTTGGAAAACAAAGTGGGGAAAATTAAATTCTTGTGTAACAGTGTTTATATTTCTAAACAATGTTTAAAATCAGCTTTAAAAAGAGGTTGGGGAACCTTGCTTCATTGATGTATTCTTCTGCCCCCCTCACAACGTCAGGTTCTCACTTCCTTAAGCAAATGCAGGACAAACAGTGATAAAATTGTGATGTGGAGTGGTCCTCCCTATTTATAGGAGGAAATCTTGCCCCTCTGACAAAGTCTAGTTCAATGTCCATGATCTTCACTTAAGGCTATCCTTCACTGGACCTGAGCTTGAGGGAAAACAAAATAGACCAGAATCAGAAAGCGAGTTATTCCTACCTACTAACTGGGATGAGGTAGGCATTGAACAGTGTGGGCTGGGAAGGATACCAGGACAGGGAGGAGGGTTGAAGATGCAGAAAAATGGCAAAAAAAAAAAAAAAAAGGAAAGAAAAAGGTTCATTTGATATTTTACCCAACAAATACGATAGCTCTCAGTATAAGTCATCTGATCCATAAAATTCAGTTTAATGGTATAAGCCCTCTTACAACAGAATTCTTTAATATTTTGCTTACTATTATAACTTTGAATGTCTTACTGTCTTACTCATCATGTTCTATATTGTCATCAAATGCTCGTTAATAGTTTCTTATATGTTATTTTTGTTGTCTCCAGAATATTAGAATCCAAAAGAGTGAATTAGAGAAGGGAGCAGAAACTTCCGAGGAGGAAATCTCAACCCCAGATTCCTGTCTGAGTCTCATGCTCAAGAATCTGTTGACTCTGCACTTTGAGACTATCCTTGGACCTGCCATAGTCACCAACATGGGGATCCACAGTGGGAGCTGGGATCTTAGTGTCTGTGCAGTCACTAAGGCCCAGGTCTCAGCCTGTTCCCACTAACATGATCCCAAGGATGTCAGAATACTGTGATCTAGCAAAGGCCCTCAGCACCCCGGTCCCATTCTCCCACTGGGTGCCTGCCAAGGTATTCTCCTAGACATGGACCATTCATAAGATTCTGAGGGGCTATAAATATTTTTCCAAAAAGATAGAAGTATTTGTGAGGTTTTCCTTCTAATTCCAAGAGACAAAGCATTTTTGTGTCAATAAATTCCTACCAACCGCAAGTTCTACCTGCAGTTTTTACTGTTGAGTAATATTGTCTCTTCTCTACTCATAAATCCATGTTTTGACTCAGCAGATGCTGGGAAGGATCAATACAATTTTGTGTAGGTTCGGCTGCTTCACCAAAATATGCAGGTATCTCTGTGCTTGCCCACCAAGCAGAAGGGAGGAACAGAATGGACTCATTTATATATTCTTTTTTCCTCCCTTTTTTTTTTAAGACTTTATTTATTTTGACAGAGAGAAACACAGCTAGAGAGGGAACACAAGCAGGGGGAGTGAGAGGGAGAAGCAGGCTTCCCGCCGAGCAGGGAGCCCGATATGGGACTTGATCCCGGGTCTCCGGGATCATGACCTGAGCCGAAGGCAGCCGCTCAACCAACTGAGCCACCCAGGCACCCATCCTCCTTTTTAAAATTAGAATTAGCCAATACTTTGGAGTTAGTGTAACTCAAGCACAATGGTATAAAGTAGAGAAGGGTAAAGCGATTGAAAAAAGGGAGGGATCCTATGGGCATTTCATAAGAAAGATGCCCATTGCCATCCTCACATCTTAAGAAACAAGACTAATGTCTCCAGTATGGAATTCTGAGAGGTTCCTGTCCACTTAAAGATTGTGTTTTGGCTAAGATTCACCTCTCTTTCTTATTTCTTTAACTTGATGCTTTTCTTTAAAAAAAAAAAAAAAAACCTTTGGATAGGGGCACCTGGGTGGCTCAGTTGGTTGAGCGACTGCCTTCCGCTCAGGTCATGATCCCGGAGACCCGGGATCGAGACCCACATCAGGCTCCCTGCTCGGCAGGAAGCCTGCTTCTCCCTCTCTCTCTCCCTCTGCTTGTGTTCCCTCTCTCTCTGTGTTTCTCTCTGTCAAGTAAATAAATAAATAAATCTTAAAAAAAAAAAAAGGAAACCTTTGGATAAAAATCAGAATAGCCACCTTATTAGGTGGACTCACATCTGTACCTCTCAGCTTTGGTTTCATGATGCCGAATCTCAGCCAAGCGTGATGCTCTCAGCTTTTGTTTCTGAAACTTGCGCTTTCTCTGGTTTTAGGGCTGAGCAGTGGACCTCTAGGCGCACCTGGTGGAAAGTGCAGAAGGGAACGGCACCTAGGATAGGAAAGGATCACAGACAGGGACAGCCCATGGGCATAGCTCCGGGAGCACCTAGCAGGTGTCCTGCTCTCTCTGCCCATCGTTTCTTCATGCTCCAAAAAATATCATTCCTGCACATAACCTTCAGAAGCCCCAAATTCTGATGAAATAGGAGGCTCTGGGCAACATGTCCTGTTTGAATCCTGATACAATTTCATACCGCACAGATAGTCATTTTCACAGTGGCTGTGAAATAATCCCAATAATCCTATCTCCTGGTCTCATGGGTTGTTGCAGAAGCAGAGCTCCCAGCTCTGCCCTCTCTCACTAGAAGAAGACGCAAGACTTCACTGGGAAGGTTGATGTGTACGAGACAAACCAAGTATCTTTTTCCTTTCTTTTCCTTTTCCTTAATCAGTTTCAACTCCCAGGCATGAACGTTGAACACCAGCACAGGTGCACACAAGCACATAAGCAGAAGGCTACCCTCAAAAGAAGTGCAGAATTATGGGTGTACCCATTTAACACCAACTCACTGATACTTGGAAAAGCCAATTAAAAGTTAAATCCCTTTTATAAAGTAAAAGAACTTGAGCTTGAGTTTGCCCAATACAACATGCCGCAGGATGGGCCATGGCCTCTGGGCTTCTGGGGGCTTGCATGTGCTGTTCCATAAAGAGTGCTCGCCCACATTTAGCCACCCGCCGAATGGATAATCATTGATAGCACATCACCCAGACCATGAAAGCTGAGAGCTCAAGGGGCATACCCATTAGTAACTTGGCCAGAAGTCATGTCTGGCCAGGAGCTGATGTGTACAAAGGTTAGTCCCAAACATCTCTTTCTGGTTCTCTGGGAGTCATGGGCCTTCTCCTGTGTTTGCAACTGTCCAGTCCTAGGTGTTATGGCGGTCTCTTCCCACCTCACTCCCCCGTCTCTGCTGCTCCAGATGAGGCAGTGGTGAATTCTGCAGTAACGTTCTCTTCTGTCCTGATGGGAAAATTGCCCTTCCTGGGTGTTGGCTGCAGAGGTTCTCTGGGCGCTGACAAATCTTCAGAGCAGAAGTGCCTTGGGCTCTCTGTCCATAAATCGGATTTTGGTAGTGCCATCTGCATTGTCAAGGCGCCCTCTCTCAGCTGCTGTTCATCTTCTCCGTCTCGTGTCCCTCAGGGTGACTTCCTTGCCTTGTAGCCTCTCTCAGACGACTGAGGAATTCCTCCTAGGAGGCCGCCAAAAAACTCTTTCAGAAGAGCCACACACACCCTTCCCTGGGCCACATGGGACTTAGTTTCCTCCTCTTCCATAGCTCTTCTGAAGGCGGACTATTTTTGTCTGCCTACACGTATGTCTCTCCAAACCATGGGCTTTAGAAAACTGAATCTATTCATCCCTTGTACAGATTTATGTACACAACTGACTACCTCACGTTTTCACATTTTCTTTTCTTTCTTTTTTTTTTTTTGAAGATTTTATTTATTTAATGAGAGAAATAAGAGAGAAAGGCAGAGGGAGAAGCAGGCTCCCCTCAGAGCAGGGAGCCCGATGCAGGACTAGATCCCAAGATCCCAGGATCATGACTTGAGCCGAAGGCAGATGGTAGCCAACAGAGCCACCCAGGCGCCCTACCTCACGTTTTCATTCAGTTATCTACTGCAACTTGTGCAAAACTGATTTTCACCTTAAAATTCGTTCCTTCCCAAATTTTGTGCCACTGAGTGAAAACCCAATTCTCCAGCTACTCATGACAGAACCCCTGGAGCCACCCCTGACTGCTTTTATCTTTCATGACCGATGTCTAGCTCGGCAGCATGTCCCACCAGCTCGACATTTAAAATACACAGAACCTAACAACTTGTGGCCACCAGAGCAATCACCCAGTCCAAAGTACCCCTATCTCTTTCTTGAATAAGAAATAACCTCTTAAAGAAGGGCTCGTGTTTCCTTGCCCTCTGAAATCTCTAATCCTTGCAAGCAGGCTACAGAAGATGGGATGATGTCCCCCAAAGGGATATGGCCATGTCCTAATCTCCAGAACCTGTGAATAAGCAAGCAAATAAACAAATATATAATAATAAATAAGTATTAAAAATAAATAAGTGAGTAATATTCAGAGAAGAAAGCTTGGGAGGAGAACTGGTGATGTGGAGTCTAGAGCAGAGATTGGAGTGATGAAGCCACAAAGAATGCCAACAACCACTAGAGTCCAGAAGAGGAGAGAAAGGAACATCCCCTGTAATTGTTAGAAGAGCAGTCTTATCAACACAAGTACCTCCTTTGATTTCAGACTTCTGGTCCCCAAAACTGTGAGATAAAATTTTTCTATTGTGATCCCAACATCTGTGAGAATTTGTTATGGCATCCCTAGAAAACAAAACACAGTCTAAAGAACACTTTGGGGTGTCACGGCCTTCATGCTCTAGCAGTACCCTCCATCCCAACCTGGAAAGAGATTTTCATCTGGCTTCCATTTTAAGAAGTTGAGACAAAATCCCTCTTGAGGAGAATCTAATAATCATTATAATACCAGCGGGAGATGTTTTCCAAGCCCTGATAAAGGTGACATCGGTAGTGACATGGGCACCCGTTCCACGTCAGCTACTCAAAGAGAATCATCAGGCCAACAATGGCAGGTCTGAGAGCGACAAAACCAACATCAGACAGTTTGGTGGCAATGTTGGTAGAGTAAGGATGGTAAGTTAAGAACACTGGCTGGGAGAGGGAGACAGTGATGGCTCCACTACAGTCCTGTTTTGGCTGAACACTCATGTCCTTGCATATACTCCTTGAGGATTCTCCCTCAGGCTGGTGTGGACGAGGGAACCAGGAGAACTAGGGATTTCACTCAACATTTACAAAGCTCTTGGCTTTATATTATTTTACTTGAAACTAACTACTAAGGAAAGTTGATAGACAAGGGTTTTTTTATTATTATTATTTTGTTTTGTTTTGTCTTTTGGAGTTTATTTTTTGCCTCAAACTTGTCTCAAGTATATTTATTCAAGCCCATTCAACGGTTTAGTCTTCAATAGGAACAAAGTAACCAAATAGCTGGAGATAGATCAATCCACCATTTTGTTGTTACTGTTCTGGGTCAATTAAATATTTGATACTAAAATTGAAACATCCTAACTAAGAACATTTTGACATTCCACAAGAAATCCTAAATACTGTACTTGTTAAAGATGATACTGACTTTCACAGTCAATGAGATAAAATGTATGTTGTTGGCCCAATCAGAAAACTTTTCACTGTGAATTTGATTGCACAATTTTGCTGATCGGTCTAGAGGAGAAAGATGCATTTGGAAAGAAAGACTAAAAAGCAGAAATCAATTGCAAATCATTTACAACTCTTCGAAGAGCATATATGATCAAACTTGTTCTAAATTATTGTGCCCATTTTTAACCTCTGAACAGTGAATGGAGGGAAAGTGGGCAAGAAAATAACATTCTTCTATGTTTTAGAATCTTGGTGGTTAGTAGACTTATTCTTCATGTAGTCATTTCATTTAATCCTCACGACAATCTAGTTGGTTGCATTACTTCTTCCTTGTTTTGGAGATGAAATATTTTTATGGATTTGTATATGAGATATATATGAAATACATATATAAAGAAGTTAAATATCTTACCCAAGTTTGTAAATGAAATTTGAAATAAACTACCATCCTATATAGCTCCCCTTCGTCTTGGGGTCAGTGTGGGCATCCTGTGAAATGCCATGGCAAAATGTGACTTTTGTCTGAGGGGTCCCATTTAAGGTTTCTGTACAGGAAACATTTGTTCACAGATCGGGTGACCAGTCATTATCATCGAGCAAACATCAGCTGCATCCGAATCTTGGCTGATGTCTACGAAGAGTGAGAACATGCCAGTTTCATTACCCCATCCGTAACAGTGTTCTTCATTAACCTGCCAATAAAGTCAATAATGGAGATCCCTGTTGTTTTAGAAATGAAACCTATTGGGTTACTTTCTTCCTCCAGGACATTCTGGCCTTTTATGTTCCTGGACGTCTGACTCTGAATTCTGAGACTTCCTTCTTGTCATTTGTATTTTAAAAAGGCTCTTTTCATGGCACCTGGGTGGTGCAGCCTGTTAAGCATCTGACTCTTTGTTTCAGCTCAGGTCGTGATCTCAGGGTCGTGAGACTGAGCCTTGAATCAGGTCTTCCTGTGCCCTGCCTTCTTAAGCGTGGTGTCTGCTTAAGACTCTCTTCCTCTCCCTCTGGCCCTTCCTCCCACCACCCACCCTGTCTCTCAAATAAGTAAATAAGTCTTAAAAACATAAAATAAAAAGGCTCTTTTTCTGGTGTTTGCTCAGTTTACCAAGCTTTTCTCATGCATCAACTCATTCAAGTCTTGTGACAAACCTATGGCACATAAGAATATAGTCACTTTTCAGGTCAGTAAACTGAGATTCATAGAATGTCAGTAATTTGCTTAGAATCGCACAAATAATGAAGAGTAGAGACAGGACTTGAACTCATGTCTTTTGGCCTTCATGATGGTTCCCCACTACCTCCTGTACCTCTCAAATGCCTTGGGCCGCAGAATATTCCAGACACTGGAATACAGGCACAGTGTTCTTGGAGCTACCATGGGTGTTTTCTAAGAAGAATGTTGGTGCAAAGTTTAGTGTAGACCTTGCTGCGTATTCATCGCCTCACCACACCTGAGATTTCCTTTCCTCGGTGCCAAATTAAATACAACTAGCCCATCCCAATTATTTCCTATAGTTTTTCAACAGAATCCTATATTGGCTGTGAAACGGAGACGTTCAGATCTTTTTCTTTTGACTTCTCATCAGAAGGTGTCTAGTTCCCAGGGGCCATAGAATACATCACCTACTCCTCGGATCTGCATACCTATACACCTTCCTACTTTCAGACTTACAACACATTTGCTCCTTCCTAAGTCTATATATTAAGCCTGTTTTATCAGGAGGAATGAGAATCCCTGGAGAAGAAGCTGAGTATTCCACCTCTACGCTTAAAAGTAGCTTCCCTATTAAACGGCAAGCCCTTCATGCCAGAGGTTGAATAGCACAGCACTTAAAAAAGACTTCCAGCTGGTTACATTTAAGGGGCTGAAAAAAAGGCCATTCCCAGAATATCCACCGACTCGAGGCTGTGATGTATTTTTGTTTGATACTGAATTGGAAACATCGCATTTGTTCTTTCTCCCCCATGTAATTTGGTCGTGTGCACGTGACACAAACATGTGGGAGCCTGTATGCCCCAGCGTCCTGCCATCAGAAGCCCACCGCTGCCAAGCCGCGAGGTCCTGATTACACCCCTCTGTCTGAGGATAAAAATGCAAGACCGAAGCTTGTTTTCCTATATTATTTGGCTAGTACAAATTCTTCACTGAGAAAGGGCTGTAAGAATGAGAAAGAAAGAAGGGGCATCTGTGTGGCTCAGTCTGTTAAGCATCTGCCTTTGGCTCAGGTCATGATCCTAGTTTCCTGCGATCGAGTCCCATATGGGGCTGGCTGCTGGGCAGGGAGTCTGCTTCTCCCTCTCTCTCTGCCCCCCACCACTTGTGCTCTCTCCTTTCTCTCTCTCAAATAAATAATTAAAATCTTTAATTAAAAAAAAAAAAGAATGGGAAAGAGTAGCCCCTCTGGGGCAGGGGACGTGCGACTGTCTCTTCTCTTCGGGACTGTCACCTCTGACAACCACAGCTGTGCCCTCCCTTGTCTCCTCACATGGCCCTGCCATCCTCCTGCTATAGTCCTTCTAGTCTTCCTCCTGTTTCCCTGTTAATACATACTCTCTCAATGTTCAGGCTTTTCATCTCTGGTCATTTTTTAATCTATTTTTCTCAAATAAATTTTTGAAGAAGAAATAGCACTCTGTCCTCTCCCAAATACAGCTGCTTTTTTAAAAAATAGGGTTATATTTTTTTTAAGATCTTATTTCTTTCTTTCATAGAGAGAAACACAGCCAGAGAGGGAACACAAGCAGAGGGACTGAGAGAGGGAGAAGCAGGCTTCCCGTCGAGCAGGGAGCCCGATGCCGGGACGTGACCTGAGCTGAAGGCAGATGCTTAACCAGCTGAGCCACCCAGGTGCCCCCAAAATAGTGTCTTACTTTTAAAAAGACAGTAAGAATTGGAATATTTTGAGATGTAAAGTTTTGCCGTTAATGCTACTTGTTGACTCATTGGTCCATATGTATCTGACCCTTACTCTAGGAAGTTGCTGTAATATGTGTTTATCTATGGAGATGATTCCCAAATCTGGATGTCTCACTGACTCTGTGTCTGCTTCAATATCGTACATTGAACTCCATCGCTAACATTTTGAATTGTGAATCACACTTTTATTATCAACCATCACAAAGGAAAGGGTCATAGTCACTTATCTTACAAGAGTTCAAGGAAACCCAGCAGTGAGCCGTTCCGAGGCCAGGATCTGGTGACAACGGGTTGAATGAATCATGAATCGTACTCTAGAAAGAAGGGCCAAGCCGATCTGGAGGAGAAGGACCAAGGCCACACCCTCAAACCCACTCCACGCTGACACCCATAGTGAAGGGGTCTGGTTCCGGTGGGAACGGAGCGTGCTCCAGCAGCGGTTCTCAGGATCAGGGAGACAGCACAATGTGAAATCAAGGTGGTATGTGTAGGTGAGACAGAATAAGGGGGAAACAAGATGCAACCCTGGGAAAAAGGCAGCAGGAACTTGGCGAAGTGCCGTTGAGGTGAACTTGGTCTCAGACGTGAGTTCTAGACCTAATGTGCACCTGAAGTAGGGGCATCAGATTCTGACGGTGGGGGAGCTAGCCATGCAGAGTGGCTTGGGATGTGGGGGCCGCAGGTGGAGGCCAGGAGACTGCCTGCCCCCGGGACGGAAGGTCTCCTGCAGAGCTTGAAGTCTGGGTTCTCGGTGGGGCAGGAGGCGGGCAGGACTGAGCCTGCAAGAGGCAGGCTCCCAACAGGGTAAGGGCAGGGAAGAGGTGAGCACTGACCAGTGGGGGCATCACCTGCTTGAGCCTAAGCTCCCAAATAGGCGTCCTGTGGTGACAAATCCCTACTGCCATTCTCTCAGATATCTGAAAGCTCAGTTAGATATGAGTCTTCACCCCTCACTTCTTCATATCTAAGCTGCCATTAAGTCCTAATAATTGTGCCTTCATTTCTCCATTAGTACCTTTTCTCTCTCCCCTAAGGCTTTTAAGCTCCTGTTGTTTCAACTAACATACCATCCACTTAGCAGTTTTTCTCTCCAGCCTCTTTCCCATTAACTTATCTTGAATGGTATCATATTTATTTTCTTAAAACCTAAACATCTTTATTTTTCCAATCATGCCATCCTTCTTTCCAATAGTCCCAAGGACTTGGCGTTATCTAGAATAGATTCCAAATTCTTTCATTCAGCGTTCCAGCCATTCCGTCACCTGGTCTTCTCACCCACTTTTCTCCTTTGATCTCTCACTCAGTCTTTTTTTTTTTTTCCAGTGTTCCAAGATTCATTCCCCATTCCCCACACCCAGTGCTCCACGCTTTAGGTGTCCCCAGTACCCACCACCAGGCTCTCCCATCCCTCCACCCCCCTCCCTCCAAGTCCCTCAGTTTGTTTCTGTGTTCAAAATCTCTGTTGTTTCGTTTCCCTCCCTAGATTACCCTAGTTCCCATTTACTTTCCTTCTCCCACTGTCCTCCAGTTTGCCCCTCATGCACCGCAAGTAAGTGAGACCATGTGATACTTGACTTTCTCTTCTTGGCTTATTTCACTCAGCATAATCTCTTCCAGTCCAGTCCATGTTGCTACAAAAGTTGGGTATTCATCCTTTCTGATGGAGGCATAGTATTCCATTGTGTATATGTACCACATCTTCTTTATCCATTCATCTGTTGATGGGTTGATGGGCACCTTGGCTCCTTCCACAGTTTGGCGATTGTGGCCATTGCTGCGATGAACATTGGGGTGCATATGGCCCTTCTTTTCACTACATCCATATCTTTGGGGTAAATGCCCAGTAGTGCAATTGCAGGGTCATAGGGTAGCTCTATTTTTAATTTTTTAAGGAATCTCCACACTGTTTTCCAAAGCGGCTG
>PITA01013007.1:0-59354 GCA_004023965.1 Spilogale gracilis
AATCTAGGGAGGGAAACGAAACAACAGAGACTTTGAACACAGAAACAAACTGAGGGACTCGGAGGGAGGGGGGTGGAGGGATGGGAGAGCCTGGTGGTGGGTACTGGGGACACCTAAAGCGGGGAGCACTGGGTGTGGGGAATGGGGAATGAATCTTGAAACACTGGAAAAAAAAATTTAGTAACAATAAAAAAAAAATCTAAAAAAAAATAAATAAATAAAGTATGGAATTTTAGAATAAAAAAAAAATAGAGTCCTATGCTCTGTATTATATTTCTTACATATTGTGAAGAATTTGGATTTTAATGACTTTTATATCTTTTCCAAACATTAAAATAAAATCCTTCTAGCAGAAGATTTGTTTCTTAAAGTAGTTCTACACATGCCCTTTCAAACTTCCCTCCATAAATATTCTGTAAATTTCCCAAAAGATGTAAATTTCCCAAAATATTCCCAAAATAAAAAATAGAAAGTAAACAAAGTTAAACTACTATATTTACTTGGTATTTATATATGTGTATTTGATAAAATAAGCTAGATTCCCAATGATCACTTCCACTTGAATCCAATCCACAGAATTCATTGTAGTTTGCCCCTCTTACTTCCTTTGTAACCTCTATTTCTTTTTTTTTTTTAAGATTTTATTTATTTGACAGAGAGAAACACAGCCAGAGAGGGAACACAGCAGGGGGAGTGAGAGAGGGAGAAGCAGGCTTCCTGCTGAGCAGGGAGCCCGATGTGGAACTCGATGTGGGACTCGATCCCGGGTCTCCGGGATCATGACCTGAGCCAAAGGCTGTCGCTTAACCAACTGAGCCACCCAGGTGCCCCTCTCTATTTCTGAAATTAGGAGATATGACTGCCATTATCCACAATCCATTACTTATCTGTTTGACGATACTATACATGTACATTTGTAATTGCTAATTTGGACCACTATGAGAAATACAATTGTCAAACTAAATCACAGTGTATTTCCTTTCTTCCTTCCTTCTTTCCTTCGTTCCTTTGTTCCTTCCTTCCTTTCCTCTTCCCTCTTTCTTTCCTTTTTTCTTTCACCTTACAGAGTTGGGGCAGAGGGATGTTCTCTGATGTTCATAACTTGGGTTTCAGGGATGCCCTTCATTAGTGTTCATCCTGAAGTAGGACTGGGTGTAGCATGTGCCCCATCACAGAAATAGGATATTTTCCCTGCTTTCTTGTCCCTCAGAGGCAACAACTGCAAGTGGTATTTTCATTGCCTTTTACCTGAAGTGCAAGGCTTTTGTTCCTTAGGGGAGATAAGGAGATGCTTAGGGGTGAGCTTTGATAGTGACCTTCATCCTCCTCTCCAAGTTACAGTAAATTTTACCAGTGCCCAAGAGCTACTGGAATTAATGAACCTCCCCTTGAAAATTCAACTGAATGTGAGTGAAGTTCTAGTGGTGATGGTTGTTCCATTTCCAGCCAGTGTCTTAGGGAAGGCTTTATAAGGATCCTCCTTGATTTTCCCTATGAGTCATTAAAGAAAAAAAATACAATGGATATTTATTAGAAGCAGCAAAGTAGACTTTATTCAAAACTACCACAATAGTATGGAGAGTCCTCAAAAAGCTGAATAGGGTGCCTGGGTGGCTCAGTGGGTTAAAGCCTCTACCTTTGGCTCCGGTCATGGTCTCAGGGTCCTGGGATCAAGGCCCATGTTGGGCTCTCTGCAGCCTGCTTCCTCCTATTTCTTTGCCTGCCTCTCCATCTACCTGTGATCTCTCTCTGTGTCAAATAAATAAATAAATAAAATCTTTAAAAAAAAGCTGAAAATAAAACTACCCTACCACCTAGCAACCGCACTACTGGGTATTTACCCTAAAGACACAAATATAGGGATCCGAAAGGGTACATGCACCCAAATGTTTATAGCAGCAATGCCACAATAGTCAAACTATGGAAAGAACCTAGATGTCCATTGACAGATGAATGGATAAAGACAATGTGAGATATATATATATATATCAATATATATATATATCAATAGAATACTATGTAGTATTCAAAAAGAATGAAATCCTTCCATTTGCAATGATGTGGATGGAACTGGAGGATATTATGCTGAGTAAAAGAGGTCAATCAGAGAAAGACAATTATCATATTATCTCTCTGATATGAAGAATCTGAGAGGCAGGGTGAGGGTTGTGGGGGGTAGGGAGAGAAAAATATGAAATAAGAAGGGACCAGGGAGGGAGACAAACCATAAGATACTTTTAATCTCAGGAAAAAAAAAAAACTGAGGGTTGCTTGGAGAGAGAGAGGGAGGGATAGGGTGGCTGGGATATAAAAAACAAAAACAAAAACCAAAACCAAAACAAACAAACAAAACCCTACTGTAATAGAAGGAGATTAAATCTCACTGAACAAAAAGTAGATTTTTAAATGTTGACATGAGTTAGTGAAAAAATACTGGTCTGGTCAATGTGATTAGGTTATCTAATCATTGCTTATCAAAGGTAGGTACCTACCCTCCCACAACAAGTAAAAGACATTATTAGTATATTATTATTATTATTAATGTTTACATTTCAAATGTATGACTCCCACATCCTTGAGAAAGACATTCCTACTTGTAGAAGATATATATCTCAAAGTATAGAAAAGAAATTTACATTTGCAAATGTTTTAAAGTAAGTATTCTAAGGAAAGGGAGTTCAGGGTCCTGTAGTCAGAAAGAAGCCTGTCCAAAATGTTTATCAGAGTGCATGACTTTCTGGATGAAAAGCTGTAAGTGGAGCATGCATATACCTGGAATCCCCTGGGCTGCCCTCCTCACAATAACTAGCTCATACTTGGCCTTCAGCAATTCATTAAAATGTCTAGCTTATTATTATTATACAGCATATGCTACACAAACTTAGACGTGCATCTCTTTCTAGACTTTGGTTTGGTAGTTTATTATACAGCATCAGCTCTTATATGGGTTCAGAGTCTTAAATCTGCAGTTGTTCAGCTTATTTTCCTAGTTGCAAGGACAGGAAAGATGCTCTTTTGAGTTCCCTACATCTCTGAGATGAACCTGGAAGTAGCTCAGGCTCTTAATTATAACATTTGAATATACTAAGTTGAAACTATTGAGTCTCCCTATCCTACAAGAAGACTCCGTAGTATGAGTGTTTAGGTATATTTGTTAAATTGATTTATTTATATATAAGAACACCAGCTGTAATTGACTTTGTTAAAAAAAAAAACCTGCATGCATGCTCCTCACCATATATATGTACATATTGAGGCAGAGAAGTTCTAAATGCTTTCTTAAGCATCATATGTCTAATTTATGACTATAGCTTCTTGCTTCCAAGTGCAAGATTCTTTCCTCTACATCATCCATTGCACTTATATTAGTAATTTCATTTTTTTCAAAAAGAAGTGTTTCTCTCTTATTTATTATTTTGAGTCTTGCATTCACGCAATAAAGTGATGGTAAAGCACATTGCGTTAGTAGTAAACATAGATAACTATACTGCCATAAAAACAATATGTCACTTAATATGGAAAACATTTTTCAATCTCTTCATCCCTAAGGAATATTGACTTTCCTTTGTATCTAGTTAAAGCCAAATTGTTTCTGTTCTTTTGAATTTCTTTTTCAACTTATGGACTACAATTATTTGACATCTTAACCATCTTTAAATATTTAAATCCTAAGGCATTTTTTCCAAAACCTTGCCTTTCAATTACAGATATATATATTTACATTTATAAATACTTTGTAAAAATAATCAAGGCATTTTCAATCTAACTCTTAAACTATGAAGAAGATGCAAAACAAAACATAAAATCCATGAAGACAGAAATGCAAGAAGGCAATATTTTTTGTTTTCATTATGTATGACTCAAGCTAAAGAAATATGTGTAACTCATTAATGAATATGCTATCTGATATCATATATAGTCCACGCTGAATCTTTTACTGAAACCTCTAGCAATCTATAGTACATAATATACTAATAAGTTTAAAATATCTTTATTTAATTAAAATGAAGTTTTAGGTTACAATATTCAGACAGTATAAAAAGGAAAAACATCTAGTGCCATTGTTACAAGGAGTATGTGGTAGAGAACCATTTTATTATTGTGCTGTATTTCTCTAATTTCCAGATATTTATGCAAAGTTGTATAAATTACTTTCCAAAGAATACAGAATTTATTAATTCAGGATTTAGCAACTATGCTAATCGTTGAAGAAAATTAAAAGACATATAATCACTGTGATAAAAAAAATTAGCAATGGGGATGATATTTAAAAATCATAACTCCTAAAATGAAAGAATGGACCCAATGTTATGGATTACAAGTGACAGAAATATTACTCATTTTGGATTGAAATAGAAATGTGCTAGTTTTATGACCTTGCAAAAATTCTGAAACTATCTGGGATCCATTTTTTTTAATCTGCAGAAAATGAATAAATGCCTGTCCTACTAAATTATTGTGAGACTTGAATTATATGATGCATGGTCACATATGAAGTGTCAGTCAAATTATTAGGGGATTCTGTTTATATTAGTTATGTAATCTCACAACATCTACATGAGGGAAATATCATTATTCCCATTTATAAAGAGTAAATAAATAAAATTGCATTTTATACTTTTTGTATGACTGAGAGTATACTGAATACTGTACAAAAGAAATATGGTCATATGTATCATGGCTTATATCCTATTATAGGAAGAAAGGCATTTAAAAATTTATAATGTTAATCATTTCATTACAATTGTGTCAATTATCTGATGAGAAGCCGAAGTGACATGAAAATATCTAACAGGAAACCTAATCTAGTCTAGTGTGTCCAAAAAGACTTTTTCACTTCCAACTTGATGTATGATAGATAAATTGGAGTTAGACTATAATAAGAAAATTTATTAGCAGTGATAATAGTATGTGAATTTTTGGACAGGTAAGTGGGCCGAGTTTCTTCTAAGAACTAAAATTTTATCAGTTCATTTGGACATTGGTAAGCAATGGGGAGAATAACTTAGGATGAGTTTGGAAAGTTAGTAAGAGACCTGTTCATGCTAAGCTAATATAGGGATATATACCTCTATCGTAAAGGCAAGAAGAAGCCATCAAAAGATCTTCAGTGGGAAAATGGCATGATCAGAATTGGATTGCAGAGCATTAATTTTTATATGAGTCATAGCAACAGGAATATATTTTGGGTAAGGGGCAGCAGTAATGGTTCTAAGCACTCAATCTCCTCTACCCCAAAGGTAGTGATATGGACAACTGCCTCCAAAGGCATCTTCCCATTTAGTAATCCTCTGACAAGAAAGAGGAGGTAATTTCATACTTTATTTATAACCACTAAAACCACATTCATGGGAAAATGACCAGGCATGTTCAATGTCTGATGCAATTTCAGTTATACAGCTGTGTAAATTCTGTCATCATCTACAAATTTAACTTTCCCTGTATGATTTCAGCTCCATATTCTGAAAGAAGGCCCTTCAAGCTGACCAGCAGTTCTCACCTGTCATCTTGTTAAAAACAGTCTTTTTTTTTTTCCATATAGCTCCTGAATGACTTCTTAAGCTTTAAAGTTTTACTATGATAGCCAATAAATTTTATTTTTCCAACATGTAGACCACATGGAATACATATTATTTTTTAACAGCATATATGCCATACATAAAATATCGCCCAGCATTGCTGACAACATAGGGAGACTTACAGGGTACATTTCCCATATGTATCATGATTTAAAAACTTTTTTATGTTTTAACACAATTCTTTCCCTTCCTGACTGCATCCTTCAAATTTTTGCATAGAGAGACTGTGTTTTAGAAAACGAGAAGTAGCTATTAGCATATACAGCTAGTCATGGTCTAATAGTTCCTTTGAAAACTTTTTTAATGAGGCATCTCTAAGTGTTGAGAAAGATATAATACTTGAACTGCTGAAAAATACACTTGAAAAATTACACATTTTCCTTATATATTAAAGGATGGTTATTTAGTAGACAGAGAAAAGAGAGTTCCTGAAGATAATGATGTAAAAGAAAACCAAGTTAATAAATGTTAATTATCCAAGTCTATAAAGAAGTAGTACTACCAGGACTTAATAGTAAACATAAGAAGACTGATTAATATCACAGAATTGCAATTAATTACACTGAAGGACAGAAAGCTCTGGAACAGTGCTTCTTTTTCTTTCCTTATTAACCAACTAACTACAAACAGGAATTAATTAACAGGATATATTTATACATTGTGGCCTTCCTGTGTCCTGTGCATTAATTACTTTGGGAAGCTTTCCAGACATTTGAATTTTTATTGCTCTAATAAAAGTAATAAAGAATCTAAGGTAACTTCTTATTTTTGAAATATTAATGTCAGTGAATATATATTCCTAATACTGTTCAGATCTTCCCAATTTCATAAATCCTGAATAAAGCTGTCTCTCATTGTATTCTTCTCAAGAATCAATTCAAAGTAAAAAGCAGAATAAATATGAAGGCAAAGCAACCCCAACTTTAATGACCATGACATTTATAATCCCTAACAGCATTCAATGATGGTGGAATTCCAAATTCAGTGAAGGTAGTCAAAGTATGGAAAGACATTTTAGAGAGTCTGTAGCTACGATTTCAGACTAATTTGGTACAATGCATTTCTTATATATGAGTTTCCACCCAAGGGAAAAAAAACCCTAATAATTATTTATTAGAAAAACATAAATAGACCATGCAGACCAAAGAAGGAGCTTCACTGAATCTTGTCATTATAGAATAACAAAAGAATCAGAACTGAGAGAGAACACGTATAAACACACTACTTCTGCAGGGTGCATTGGGTCATTTAACTGGTTTAATCTCTTCACATAATTGTTATTATTAATATGCATTGGTTTATTTCTAACTTAGTATTTTGAGTTATATATAGTATGCCTTTTCCCCTTTATTTTTAATTTTTTTTCCTCCTTTCCTGGCTTTTATTTATCAGATTTTCTACATTTTGTGTCTCAATTCTTTCTTTTAATGGTATCCTTATACACTTAGTACACGTTCAAACCAATATCTATCCACTCAATAATCAGAAATAAAGTATTTTAACTTAAACTACATTCATCTTCATTTTCCATATTATTGCTGCTGAAATAGACATTTCCAATATATACTTGTATTTTTCATTATTTCTTTAATAATTATCCATTTATTTACCATTTATTTTCTCAATAATTTATTTCCATTCCTTCCTTTAATTTATTTCTCTCTTAAATTTATCCTTGCTAATTCTTTCAGTGAGGAACTATTATCAAATGTTCTCATTTTTTGTCTGTCTTAATTTTTTGCCCATACTATTGGAGATAGTTGAGCTAGATATAAAACTGCAATATGACCCTTATTTTATCTCATTTTTTAAGATCCACTTCTATTGGCGTTTGTTGTTATTAATGAAAGGGCTTTTCACTCTAATATTTTTTTCCATTGTAGGTTACCTTTTCTCTCTCTCTTTTATTACTTTTAAAATCTTACAATCTCTTTTTCACTGATAATTTCTATTTTCACTATTTATTTGTATGTGTGATCTTACTTTTATGAATTATTATTGTTCGCAGTATTTAGTTTCATCTAGGACATTAATCCATTCCAAAAAATTTTAGTCATTATCTATGTAAATACTATTTCTTCTCATTCTTCCTTTGTTTTCCCGAATCTCCTAAAAAAATACTTTATTAGATCTTCTTATGTATTATCATGATCCTTAATCTCCCTATAAAAAGAAATTCTATATATATCTGAGTGATTTCCACAAATATATGTCAAATGACAATTCCAACCATCTCTAATTAACTCTTTGAGTAGCAGCTGTATTTTATTAAGTTAGCTATTTAGCTATCTCTAAGTTAGGTTTACCATTTCATACCAAAGTAAAACCTGAAATTTAAAATAATAATTTAAAATAATTTCAAATCTATTTTAAATTATATACACACACACATATAACATGATTATAAAATTTTAAATTTTAATTTTTGGACTTTTGCTTCCATATGTGATAGAACTATTTGTTTTTCTCCATATATTGTGTGTGAAATTACTGTTATATAGATTGCTCTCTCTTATGAATTTATTTTGTTACATATTGGCACACAACAAATTCTAAATTAAAATAGATTTAAGGCACTTTTAGATAGATTTTTTTTTCATTTTTCTTTCTTTCTCTTCTTTTCTCTTATTCTCTCACTTTTTTCTTCCCATTGTTATTTGTGGATGGAGTTTTAACATCCTGGAATTGGCTGCTGAAATAATTACTCAGCCTGGGAATTCTTGATCTTTAGGTTTAATGAACTATTGGACTCCATGCCAATATGTGATGTATGTTTTGGTTAATTCCTAACAAGTTTTCAATGTGTGTGTGTGTGTGAGTGTGTGTGTGTGTGTGTGTGTGTGTGTGTGTGTGTGTGTGTGTGACAGGGAGAGAGAGACAGGGACCGAGAGGCAGACAGAAAATATTTGTCTTCTTTTGCATGCTAGGACCAATTTACTTTACCTTTTAAGGAATCTGTGCTAATTAATTAATTAATTAACTGACTAATCTTTCATCTCTTTGACAATTTGTGGAAAGCTTCCAGAGCCTTGACTTTATACAGTAGTCTTAATTCTGACTATTGAGCTTGCCCCTGGCTAAACACAATTCTCCTGACCTCCTCTTTAATTCCCATGGCCATTGGTCATTCATATGGAATTGAAGCCCTTATACTGCATTGAATCATGGCCTCCTGCCTCTTGATAAAATTGTCTTCTTCACCACACTAAATTTTGCAATGCATTTATGATTACTTTAGTAACAGGATGAGCTAGTATACTCATATTTTTTGCAGGTTGATAATGAATATCATTTTGATCAGGCTTTCATGTTTCCAAAATTGGAAGCACTACTATATATTTTTATTAATTTTGTAAATATTTTTTAAAAATATATTAAAAAAGTTTAAACTTTACAATCTTGTGGGTTAACATTTACCATATATGATATTCCTTTTGTCTTTTCTTTTTCTGTTTATGAATTGAATTGAAAGTTTTTCTATTAAAAGTTGCCTAAAACTTTCCACACAGCCTGGTTCATAAGCTAATCACTTTTCAATATTAGCTGAGTTTATACTTAGAATTTGAATATTATTTTTAAAAGTCAAAAAATGAATGATTATCGAAGTATTTATCAGGTCTATAAGGATTTAGTCAATCTTTCAAAGATTTATTTTATATGTAAATGCTACACTAAATCCTGCATGAGGTAGCATTAAATAAGTAATTATAGGAGATTTTAGAATGCTATTCATAGAAAATTGACACATGTATCTTAAAATTTTTCATGTCTGCAAAACTATTAGTCCAGTTATAAAAAACTCAGAGGGAAATCATCTATCATAAAAGCAGTGGCAACCTTAGCAAGTTTGAATTTCTTAAATGAAAATTAAAAAAAAAATTCTATCTGCATCATTATACTTTCTATCAATCTAGATAGCACATGTAAAAATATCATGAAAATTTGTGATTCTCCAGGAGCTATCTTAACTGCAGGGATTTTGGAGAGTGTACTGCTTTTTTTTCCTTGAAATTTCCTTGGCATAAAAGATACCAAAGTCATTTTGTTCTTTTCAACAATATTACTTCCTTTCTACTTATAGCACAGCACATTAGCTTGTCAGGAAAAATCATCTCCTAGCAGATCCAAATATGTTTATAACATTTTTATGGGTTCCTTCTAATGGATGCATGTCATCAAGAAAAACTATTTTGATATAATTTTTATGCAGCACAATGATGTTTCATAGTCTATATGAGATTTTCCATTTACAAGGGTTAGAGAAATTTACATATAAAGTGGGATAGTCCAAAAGTGCCACATCATTAAGTTAAAGCATAGCACAATATACCCATTAGTTTAAGATTCTGTTGCATTTCTTTAGTTAAGCAATTTCTGCATGCTATCATATTTCCACAGATAAGTACAGGAAAACAAGGAGCCATAAAACTGATTATTTGATATACTGGTTTGTTTTTTAAGGTATTGTTTAGTTTTCATTAATGTTCTTAGGGCTTTTATTGACCATCCCTAAAAGCTCCTCTGCTCTCAGTGCTTTCATGCTATGTTAGTAATGGGAATAGTACCTTGTTGGAACATATGGCATTCTGGGAAAGATATATGCTCCAATAAGTGAGTCATCACTTTGAATGCTCACTAAGGAATTTTGTGACCTTTCACTTCATCCAGAATATAAAAAATGTTCAGATGAGTACCAACTTGGGGATGACATTAGACTCTTCTTCCTGCTTCAGCACAATAATTAATCTGGATTACAGGGAATCCACATATTCCTCTTCCATTATTCACAAAATATTTGCATCTTGAAATGACCACTTGGAATAATTTACTCCAGCATGTTTTCCACATCACAGTTCCTTTAAGAGCTCAAGGGAGCCTCCAGGAAATGTCCATGGTGTTAGTACTAAACAATATTAAACCCAAGATTCTCAGTTTGGTCTCCAGAGTATCAGTCACAGACTCTGCTTCTGAAATCAATCTGATCACTTTCATTCCTCTTTCTCTCTTTAAAGGAGTCAGTTACTGGAGAAAATATCATTCTATGTAGATGTGCCTTCAGTGTTCCTGGTTCATTTAAGCCATTATTTGCCTAAATTACTGTCATATGTGCTTTAAATTGTTGAATTCCTTAATCTAAAGATTTTATACAATGTTTTCTTGACAATTAATGAGCCATATCTTATTTCTTACCCCCTTGATCATCATTCCTTACTCCCCATCTTCCTTCTCTTCCTCCTCCCTTTTTAACTCTTTCCCTTCTTTCCATCCCCATCCCACAGAACCTTTATTTCATAGAACATTGAAGGTGTCATCGGTGTCCCCCATTTTATTTATATATAATTTTTATAGGAAATTAGATCCTCAGTGTGAATGTCTTCTGTCTAAATGGCCAGATAGTGATTTATTTACTCCCCTAATTGTATTCCACTTTTTGCTATGCAACAATAAAACTGATTAAGTGTGGCTTAAATTACAATGGTTATCTTTTCAAATATAAAGATCAATAATGGGAACTTTCTGCTCCAACATCCTTCGGTATGTGGTATTTTTCCTCATGATTTTTGTTGGATACTGCAGCTCTGGACACAGAATCCATTTTTGAGGTAGGGAGAATTGGGGAGAAGAAGTGAGGAGGATTAAAACACAAAATCATACTTGTATCAGAAAAGCAAACATATTCTTCAGAAATCTCCAGCAATATTGGCTTATGCTTTATTGTGAAGGACTATGTCATAAGTCACTGTGGGTATAAGGAATGAGGTACAACATTAAGACATGAGTATATGGAAAAAATTCCATGACTGTTATTAAAATGAATGCATTGGCAACTAGTGGTAATGGTCATTGGACTGGCCCCCTAGTAGTATACGGAGCAGAGCAGGAATACATAAATGTTAAATCAGTAAAACATAAATCTTATTATCATTCCCATATCAAAGGATCCTAGCCTGTTTTCACTGTTTCTGTTCATTCAGAATACCTTGAAATTTCTCATTTTTATCTTAATTATGCTAATCTATTTTTTAAAATCCATACTCAGAAATTTAGAGATTGCCAAATAGAAGACAATGAATGAAAGTTTTATTGAGTATGTGAGTGAATGTAAAAATAAATGAGTAAAAGAATAAGTGAGTAAATTAATGAAATAATAGTATATATCTATATAATAGTTTTTATTCACACCACAGCAGTTAAAATAATGGAATCCAACATTGCAATGGAAACCAATAAAAGGCAAGGTGTAGATGAGTGTTACTTATGGAAAAGCAGAGAATTTCCACTAGACTTCTAGGACTGTTCTCTATAAGAAAAGAAAAACAAATACGAAATTAGTGCCATTTTTCCCACTCTCCTTATCTTAGCAGTGTGTATCTACATTTAATTACCCTTTCATTTTGCTAATATTGCATGTTCCCATAATGAATATTCTTCCTGGGTATCTATGCACAAGACTTTTCATTCTTCTTCCTGTTATAATTCATTTTATACATAAGAGAGAAGTGGAAAGTTTAAATGACTTGTCCAAGGCAGCCAGCTGATAAGTTGTTTAACCGGAATCCAAAGCATGTTTCCTGGCTGTGAATATCTATTCTCAAACACTACCTTAACTTGTCAACTTCTCTTTTTAACTCTATGTCCTATGAAATCACAAGAGATGACTATGGGGGAAATATTTCTTTGAAACAGTGGAAAATATATACTTGCATCTAAGAGTTCAAGAAACACACTCAACACACTCAAGAGACATTAGAATATAGGTGTCTGTGAAAATCATTATTAACAGAAGAGAAATCTGAGAGAAAAAACACAAAGGAACACACAAGAAAAACCAAGCTTCATCAACTAAAGAGTAGAAAGATGCAGAATAGACAGCAGTTGAACTGAGATAGATGGGAAGAAGAAAAGAAGACAGTGGTACTCTGTATTTCAAATTATGACAGGGTTACAAGTAAAGGTAATGGATATTCAAGAAACAATTATTAAAGCTTAAACAATTGTTTTTAAAAATGGAGAATACTGCACAGAGTAGATAAATATCAAATCAAGAAAAGACAGATCATTAGCACGTCATTAAAATAGGTAACATTTCTTCAATAAAAATTGCATGAAGATAAGGAATAAGGCATACACAGAAAGTAATTGCAATACAAATATCTGAGTGAAATATTCTATCTAAAACTTTTTCTCATAACTTAATAAGATACTGAAAAAAATATAATTTAAAAAAATGAATGAAATAGGATGTCAAATTGCCTGCAAGAATAAGAAAAAGTTATTCCAGAGCAGTATTTATTCAATAAATATATATCAAAACCAAAATAACAAATATACACACTAGAATTATAATTAAACAATGGTAATATGATGTGCTGGATAGAATATGAAACCATAAGAATGCTTATAATCTTCCTGATAGAAGTGAAAATTCATACCATAGCTTTGGAAAACTCTTTGTCACAATCTGTTAAAAATAAATATATGCCAGGGCACCTAGATGGCTCCATGGTTGAGCATCTGCCTTCGGCTCAAGTCATGATCGCAGAGTCCCAGGATCAAGCCCCACATTAGGATCCCTGCTGGGCTGGAAGCCTACTTCTCCATCTCTAACTCCCTCTGCTTGTTTCCTCTCTAGCTGTGTTTCTCTCTGTCAAATATAAAAAATCTAAAAAAAAAAAGAAGAAGAAGAAAAGAAAGAAAGAAAAAGAAACCTAAATAAATGCCTATTTTATGATCCAGCATTTATGTTCATAGGTATGTTCATAAAAAATGAGTGCCTGTGTGCATAAAAAGTGAAAGTGTTTTCATAGCACCCTATTCACAAGATAATCCAGATGTCCATTGGTGCTAGAATGTGTCATTAAATTATGATATATTCATACAATGCAATACCTTACAAACAAATGTAATAAAACAAAGGAAGAAACAAAAAAATGAACTGTTTTACTTAAACACACTGAAAAAAGAAGTAGGCACAAAATAATATATACTCTGTGATATCATTCATAAGAAATTGATGAATAGTCAAAATTAATTTATGATGTTAAAATCTACTCTGTTGGGAACTGATTGAGAAAAACTTAAAAGGTGATGGAAATATCTTGAAATGGGTGATGGTCAAATAGGTATATATTAACATAAAAAATCATCTAGCTATACAATTATATTGATGCATTTTATTGACTCTATCTCTCAAATTTTAATAAATAGATCACAGATCATTAGTTATTCGTTTTTCTTCTTTCTAATATACTTATTTAATGATAAAATTTTATGTTATTTACAGTAAATGGTGCAAAACCAGCAGTTTGCACTGACACTTCAAGTTACAATTCCTAATTAAGGCTATTATTCTCCTCAGCCAATGTTATTTATTTACTTTATTATTATTTTTTAAGGTTTTTATTTATTTATTTATTTGACAAAAAGAAACACAGCTAGAGAGGGAACACAAGCAGGGGGAGAGAGAGAGGGAGAAGCAGGCTTCCCGCCAAGCAGGCAGCCCGATGTGGAGCTCTATCCCAGGACTCCAGGTTCGTGTCCTGAGTGGAAGGGAGATGCTTAAGGACTGAGCCACTCAGGCCCATCTCGGCCAATTTTAAAACAATATTTAATACATTCCTTGCAAAGACATTTATAAGGGTTCAAATTGTAGCTTTTCTTTTCTTGCATTATCAAGTACATATACTATATGGTTTGAAGAAACCAGAAAAATTGTTGAAAAATAAATCTGTTTTTCAAATATGATATGTTGTTTAATATAGTTGAAAATAGCAGTAACTAGTGAGTTAAGTGTTAAAACCTGGGGGGGGAAGTGGTTTGAAAATAAGTCTATTTTGCAATCATTTTAAATATTAATGTCAGTATTTGATTCTAATTTTAAAACACAGTGCATATATTTGAATAGGTGGATACTTTTTACCTAGTGGCAATTTCAATTGCTTTTTGCATGTATCCGTCATTTAAATACCTGAAGAAAAGAAAAAAAAATAAATACCTGAAGGAAAATACACATATCATTTTCTACTCAACAAATAACTAAAATCAACAAAATGATCTAAGAGTATAGATGTTAATATTCCTTTTTTCAAAAAAGACTTTATTTATTTGACAGAGAGAGAAATCACAAATAGGCAGAGAGGCAGGCAGAGAGAGAGGAGGAAGCAGGCTCCCTGCTGAGCAGAGACCCTGCCATGGGCCTCGATCCCAGAACCCTGAAATCATGACCTGAGTCTAAGGCAGAGGTTTAACCCACTGAGCCACCCAAGCACCCTAGATGTTAATATTTCTTAAACATAATATAAAGTCCCAAAAACACAACTGAAACTTTGGTGTTATATAAGAAGAAATTAGACGAACAATAGTTCTAAAGATATCAGGACATGTAAAGATGGGGCTGCCTAAAAATTTACATAATACTCCTGACTCAAATATTTTTATCACTTTATATTTGGTATGACTGCTGAGGGAAGATGTTTAAACTATAGAAGATACTCAACCATTAGCAAAACTAAAAACATACCCCAAATAACGACACACTCTTATTTATTTTTCTCAACAAATAAAAACAAATATTTTTATTTGTTTGAGACTTAACAGTCTTTCCATGTCTTTAGTTCAGTCTATGACATAAAATGGCATAGATGATAGGTAACGATCAAGGCTTAAGTAAAGGACATTGTTTTAGGAAGATTGATAATAGGATATTTGAATATGGGTGAGTAGCTGAAAGATTTAAATTAAAAAAGACTTTATCTAAATCAAAGAATCTCTCATCTGAAACACTTGGAATAGCAGTCAGGTTAAAATTGTCAGAATAGTAAGTCACACTATAAGGTCTATTAAACCACCACCGAGAAATGATTTTCAAAACTGGACTTGGAATATAAACCAAAATAGCTTTTATTTCTAGGTGGTGTGATTATGGGGAATTTCAAGCTTTCTTACTTTACATATAAACATATATATATTTCCAGTTGTTTACATTGAACCTAAATTCTTCCAAAGACAAAGAACGCCACGACCACATGCTCAGCAACCACAGCAAAAAATGGTGGCACAGAAATATGTCCCCATGGGACATCCCAAAGACTCTTTTAAATATATAGGATTTAGGGGCGCCTGGGTGGCTCAGTTGGTTAAGCGACTGCCTTCGGCTCAGGTCATGATCCTGGAGTCCTGGGTTCGAGCCCCGCATCGGGCTCCCTGCTCGGCGGGAAGCCTGCTTCTCCCTCTCTCACTCCCCCTGCTTGTGTTCCCTCTCTCACTGTGTTTCTCTCTGTCAAATAAGTAAAAAAATCTTTAAAAAAAATATATATATAGGATTTGTAGTAAAATATAACCTAATAGAAGAGTGATTATTGAAGCAGCGAGAAACGAGTGTTCAGGTCGACGCTGTCGTTTGTGAAGTCTATAGCATGTTCTTGGCTGTCTGTCACTATGATGCTCAGTGGTGTCACTGCCACCAGCAAGTGGGTCAGAAGCACCTGTGGGCCTATATGACACACTTTTGATTCAGTACTGACTGCTACACATGAAACATTATTAAGATATTGAGATGTGGGTGATGTTAGAGAGCAAAAATATCCTGTCCTCTTCAAGGTCTTTCTAGCAGCTGGACTAAGCATCAAATTGACATGAGATGGATTAACAGGAGAAAATCAAAATTTAATTTCACACATATGGGGAATCCATACAGACATGGAAATTCCAAAGGCAGTCCAGGAAAATGAGGTATAAATGTCCATTTTGGACTAAGGAGAAGGAGGTAGAGGCCTGGGATTTCAAAGGGAAGGAATGCATTTCACAGGAAGACGAAAAAATATTGAAAAATAAATGTTTGCTGGGTGACTCAGAAACAATGGGGCATAGAAGACTGTCAAACAGGCCTCACTTTCCTCCTCATCTGCAACACATACTTTATCAAATAGTATATTTATCCAGAGTGATAGCTTTCTTTCTGTATCAGGTACTCTATTTAAATTCTTTTTAGGCAGTTGTGAGGAAGGTAAAGTGCTTTTTCTGGATCCTTTCGGGTTCGCTTTTTTGTTATGTTTTGTTTTTTTGTTTTTGTTTTTGTTTTTGTTTTTGTTTGTTTGATTGCTTTTTAACTCAAACTAATGCTTCTGCCATCTTGGTCCATCTTGGAGTGGCCTGCCCTTGGTCCCTACAGTGATTTACCCTCTTCTAGGGATAACTTAGTTTTCTTATGTGCTGAAGACATAATAGAGATCTGTACCAGAATATTTGATTCTCTAAAAAAGGTTTAAATGGAAAATTTAGAATTTATTAAATGAAAATAAGAGTTCAACCTATCACTTTAAGAGCAGGCTAGACCCAGCAGAAGACATCATTGCATTAGATGCACAGAACGAAAGGAAAATGAGAATGGATAATGCAGAAAAAAGTCTGTGAGTCTGTGTGTGTGTGTGTGTGTGTGTGTGTGTGCGCGCACATGCACACATGCATGTGTAGCAGTGGTAAGGAACATGTGAGAAGCTGAAAAAAAAAACAGATCTTAAAATGCATATAATTTAAGTGAAAATTCTTGAAGAATCACTAGATGAACATTTTCTGAAACTCATGATAAACATTAACCTCCAGACTCCTAAAGCACAATAACCCCCTGTAAAAGTTGATAAAAAGAAAATTATAGGGGAACCTGGGTGGCTCAGTCACTAAGTGTCTGCCTTCTGCTCAGGTCATGATCCCAGAGTCCTGGGATCAAGCCCCCACTTTGGGCTCCCTGCTCAGCAGGAAGCTTGCTTCTCCCTCTCCCTCTCCTTCTCCCCTGGCTTGTATTCCATCTCTCACTGTCTCTCTCTCTCTGTGTCAAATAAATAAATAAAATCTTTAAAAAAGAGAAAAGCAAAGAAAAGAAAATCATACCCAAGCACATCATTATAAAGCTGATGAAATCCAAAGAAATGAAAAAAAATACTGTGCATAACAAACAGTTTTTAGTTGGGATACAGAAAACATGAGAATAAAAAGTTATAAAATATACTTTGTGCAAATAACAGCCAACAAAAAAGCTTTGCATATGTACTACTATTTGACAAAGTAGGCTTTAGTTAAGAAAAATACTAGTGCTATAGGCAGTTGGAGTGTATTTATATTTAATTTTGTAATACAACATATCTACAATGATGCCAAATATATGCAAGATGTTCAATATTTGCTGTGTCTATGTCTGAGTATATAAACTAAAGTAAAAATTGTCTAGCTTTGTGGGCCTGCTCATTTTCTTTATTCGATTGAAAAAGTATAAAGTTCTCTATTAATAGTAATCTACTGCACCAAAGACAGATATGTGCACACATACACACACACATGCTGAAATAGCTGAAATAGTATTTATAATTGCTCCCAAAAGCAAAGTCCTTGAAACAAAATGACTACTAATGTAGGTTGAAGTAAGCAAATTCTGTAGTTTTAATATAGCTGTACAAATGGAGAACTATAAAGCAATATAAAAGATTGTGGTAGATCTATATATACTGATGTTAAAATGAAATGTATATTAGATAAATTAGGCACAGTTGCAGATAAATATTCAGTGTAAAATTTTGCTTATCTAAAATACATTTGCAATTTTGTATGCATGGGTCTGCATCTATATATACTTTGTACATGCATATGGAAATACATGTAAAATGTTGTAATTATACCTCTGAGCAGTTGGACTGAGAAACTGCTTGGGAGTGAAGAAAGAACATTTTTCTCCTTATTCCCTTTGAACCTTTGTGTAATTTTGTTTTGCTTTGAGTGTATGTGCATGTGTGTGTGTGTGTGTGTGTGTGTTTCAAAGAGTATTTTTACTTTCATAGAAAAATAGAAATGTGTTCACTTTTAAAGGATTGCCAATGCACACACACATACAGACAGTGAAACAGTGTTCCACAACTTTTGCATTACCGGGATTATTAGAATTCCAGAATTAAATAAATTGGTTTATCCATTTTGGATAGAATGCTACACCAATCATATGTTACTATTTCCTAGAGCATTATGAAATTAGGACTATACTTGGCCAAAAAAATGCCAGATGGCCATGTTATGCCAGTCGCTCATACTGACTATTGTGCCACATTTCAAGCTTGGAATAAGGCTGAAATATGGTGCAAAATATCACAAATGCACCAGAGCAGATTGTTAGAAGACACCGGCCAAAGTGAATTTCTAGGCATCTCCACCACCCAGATTTCACTGGTTGTTTAAAATAATAAAGTAATCCCATGTCTTACAAGGAATAAGCATCATTTAGCATTTATTCTATAGCTTCAGTGAGGGTATAGATTTGTCTCTTAGATGACATTTGAATTTTCATAACACCTTGTGGGTGTTTATGAAATTTGCAGTGATCTTCCATAAGAAAGCTTATTTATTTGATCTATTTGGATTTTAGTTCTCATCCTTAGAAGTATCATCCCAACTTAAATTTAAAAATTAATGTAAAATCATTTTAAATGCTCAGCTTCCTACCTCTATATGAAATAAACAAATCATTTACCCATAAAAAATTAAAAGCTATTTAATGATTAAAATACACAAAATATAGGAGAAATAATTTTTCTTACCACTCACCTGCCTCTTCTTAGCTATCTAGTTCAAGAGATACTTGTAAGAAAGTGACTTTCTCCCTCAAGATGCCGCTAAATCAGGACATCATTCTTGACATCAAGCTACATTTTCAAGTGTAGGTTTTACATGTAAGTCATAGGGATGTAAAAATTGCAAAGCATCAACTGAGAAAACAAAATCCAATGTGGCACAATACTTTTCCTCATCTTAACACTCTCACTCAATTTATACCCAGGCTTTTTCTTCTTCTAAGACTCTACTTTCTGCATCCTGAACTTCAAGACAATACCAGTGAAGGTTTCTTGCATGTTCCCTACACTTACATATTGGTAGTAAAGTTTACCTCTTAGATTTTTGATCCTGCAAATTTTGAGTTTACTGAATATTGATTGGCTACTTTTGTTTGCTTTACATATATTCAAACAGTATATTTTAAATACTTCATATAATAATACTTCATTACTTTAACCCAATTTTAGTATGTGCATATTTTGCTAAAAATACAGGAATGACTTTAAAACGTTGTTTAATAACTTCTAAATTTTGTTGCTCTCTTTTGAAGGTAACATCCATTACTAGCTAACTCTTTATTAATAGAGAAAGAACAGTTGCTTATAACCTCATCATATAAAGAGATCTTTTTCTTCATACTCTCTCTACACTAGATAGTTAAATTTTGCTTTTGGTGTTAATATCAGTTTTGATGTGATGACATACTATCATTAAAGAACCATGATTTTAAAATAGGTTTTGAAAAAATTACTTGTAAATACTTTTAAAAACATATCAATTGGTTTCAACATTTTTCTACTTTTTAATTGTCAAAGTAACTTTAGGCACTTTTTTCCCTGAGTTTTATTTTAAAATTCTAATATGATGAATTTAGATTAATTGGTAAATGTAGATATAAGCCTTTGAAATATTGCCAAATTGCTAAACTAAGAAACAAAAATTATCTTACTGGAATTATTTTAAAGAATGAATTCAGAAAAAAATTACAATTTTTTGTAAATAAAGTACTAGAATAGCAGTTTATTTTTATTTTATTTTTATTTTTTTAGAACAGCAGTTTAGATAATTAATTTATGTTGAATATGAGTGAGATTGGGACACTTTATTAGTGTTCTGGGTGGCCAAATAATGAGGGTCAAGACTTTAGATACTGTTTAATGCAAAGTGAAAAAAATTTTTCATGCTTTTTTTTTAAGAGGTCAGCATTATATGTTCTTTTGTAAAAGAAGGTAATTAGGATCTGTCTTGCAGTCACAGACAACTACTCAAATTCTTGCTTTAATGACTAGTTCAATTGAATTATTATAAATAAAAAATGGAGAGAGACAGTAGGATTTGAAAGTAGCAGATAAGTTTGATTTTTGACATTTGATCATTATATATCAATGTATCTTTACAAGAAAGATACTAATGGAGAAACAGATAACTCTAAAACATGTAGAGAAAGATACGTTATCTCTTGAATTTGTGAACTATCAACACATAAGTGTAGCTAAAATTATTAAAGATAAAACTGCAGAAGGTAAACATATACAATGAGAAGTGTGCTCAACATTAAACATGTTTAATTGCAACTCTGAATCAATCATAATTAATCCAGAGGAACTACAGGAAAGTTGGAGATTTTTGTGATTCTACATTAAGATTTTAATTGTTTTTTAAAGGCATCCAATACAATGTATAATAGTATTATGTTTAATCGGAGAAAGTTCAGTACTTTTGAGGTAGCCAGTAGAGGGGGCCACATTTCAGTGTAAACCAGAGACATCTGGCTTTCAATAAACATTCACATTTGTTCAGCTTTTCCAGAAGTAAGACTAGGTAATGCAGTTTCTTTTTTTAAAATATATATATAAATATATATATTATTTATTTATATGTATTAAATATATTTATATATATTATTTATTTGACAGAGAGAATACAAGTAGGCAGAGAGGCAGGCAGAGAGAGAGGAGGAAGCAGGCTTCCTGCGGAGCAGCGACAGCTGGATGCCGGCCTCAATTCCAGGACCCTGAGATCATGACCTGAGCAGAAGGCAGAGGCTTTAACTCACTGAGCCACCCAGGAGCCCGGTAATGCAGTTTCTACTAAAACATACCTCATTCTCACAATGCCCTGGGTTCTACTAAACTTAAGAATCTTGGTTAAAGAAAGAAAAGGGTACTTTTGATTGAAGAAAATATTCAATTTAAAAAAGAAATCATAAACTCTTGATATGGAAGACTCACAGAGTAAATGTAATTCTTAAGAGCATAAAAAATCACCCCCATTTTGTAACAATCAACTTGGTTTCTATTCCTTGAATATATTCAGTGTGAGACAAGTCACGGTGTCAGTGTCTCAGAGCAGATCCCAGCAGATTGTAAGAAACTCCAGAGCTCTTGTCAATCTCTTCATAATAAATCTTTCAAGTCAGTATAATGTAGCACTAATGTTTTTGGCTTAAAAGGTACATTTCATAACCCACAACAAAAGAGAGTGATGTTTATTTTGCAGGAAGTGAGGAGAGTTCTTACTCCAGCAAATTCAGTGTCTCACCTGTTCGCTCTCAGTTTGGAGTTATACAGGATTCTTTGGCATGAAAATTTGCCCAAGCCCTAAACACTCCCACTCAACAATACTGCATTTTTGTTTTCAGAAAAAAAAAAATTAAAGATTTTATTTATTTGACAGAGAGAAACACAGCTAGAGAGGAAACACAAGCAGGGAGCATGAGAGAGGGAGAAGCAGGCTTCCTGCAAAGAGCCCGATGTGGGCCTTGATCTCAGGACCTTGAGATCATGACCTGAGCTGAAGGCAGAGGCTTTAACCCACTGAGCCACCCAGGCACCCAAGTACTTCACATTTTAAAATATTTTAAGGAAAATAGAAGCATTGGCATATAATAAGAACAATATTTTTGAAGATATCAAAACGAATAAAGGAACTTGATATTTTTTTCTAAAATATTTGATATATCCAAGAGGGGAAAATTAAAGATACTAGGTTCTATCAAAAATACAGATTTCTGGGTGCCAGGGTGGCTCAGTTGGTTAGGCGGCTGCCTTTGGTTCAGGTCATGATCCCGCAGACCCAGGATCGAGCCCCACGTCAGGCTCCCTGTTTGGTGGGAAGCCTGCTTCTCCCTCTCTCACCAACCCCCCACTTGTGCTCCCTCTCTGGCTGTGTTTCTTTCTGTCAAATAAATAAAATCTTTAAAAAAAATACAGATTTCATCATTGCAGCTCTCATATACTCTGGTCTCTTTGAGGGCAGTATGAGATTCCTCTGAAACCAAGGCGAAATCTGTCTCCTCTCATCCTTATTCTCCTTTTCGAAGCTTCTTCACGTTACCCATTCAAATACTTTATTTGTTCCAAATAATAAAATGAGAATATTCCTTTTTAAGCACAGAAAGATTTGTTACATTTTCTTAAGCCTAGATGAAGAAATGGTATCATAATGCTCAGACTCATGAACCATTTGTCAATAGTCAGAATGACTATAATATAGCTGTTTGCCACAAATTGCATATGTTTTTCCTTGGACAATGTGAAATATTTTGCAATACAGAATAAGGGCTGTGCCCATGTAGTGTGGACATGGTTTTCTTTTGGAGTAAGAACAACATCAAAAATCATTTTGGCTTGCTTTACTATTTTTGTGTCCAAGTGAAAATTTTTGCTTCTTTCAGAATGATATTTGTTTTCAGAATGGGATACTTGAAATAATTAAAACTGGCTTTCATTTTGCTTGGTTTTTAATGTTTACCAGACTTTGAAAAAAATCCTTAAATACCAAGATTCTGCTATTTACATATATTGTGGGGAGGGCTTTGAGTACAGGTTTGGTTTATTTTTTCCCATGTATATAACTCATTTGTGTGTGTGCATTTTAGATTTTCTTTCTAAAGTAATTAGTAATAAAGCCCACACTCTCATTCTACACTCAAAAAAAAAAAAATTGAAATCATCACTTCCAGCTAGGGATTTGCTAATATTACTATTACCAATCTACTTAAAAATATTTTTTATAGCTCTGGTTACAAATGGGAAAAGGAGAATGTTTACATAAAGAGTCATAAAATCTGAGTCATTGATCTCTCATAATATATTTCAACAGAGATTTGAAATAGTGAATAGAAATAGTTTAGCTGTGTCAAAAAAAGAGTTTGCAACCTGGTGAGGAACACACACACACACATATTTGAAAAAATGTTCTCCTTTATATATTTTAAAGTGAAATGCACATATTTTTTCTTTATAAAGCTGCTTATGGGTGAGAAATTAAAAATGTATGTTATGCATTTTTACTATCTACCTTATTCCCCCCAACTTAATGTTTTGAGATTCCGCTATGATACTATGGTCTATTCAATTCTTATTCTGCATATCATTCAATTGTACGAGGACCACTCTGATTAAATCTGTTATAAGCATTCATTTACACATCTTTTTGTAGGACTATGTTTTTATTTCTCTTGGGTAAATACCTAAATGTGTACTTGGTGGGACACATGTTAACTGCATGTTTAATTTATAAATAACAGAATCTAGTTAGTCCACATCCTCAGAAATATTTGTTATCTTCAGTCTTTTTCAATTTTATGCAATCAAATGGATAAATTTATAGCTAGTTCTGCTTCTGCTTTTAATTGGACTTCCCTAATGATTTGGATCATATTTTCATGGGTTTGTTCACCATTGGCTCTATGTGTGTGTGTGTGTGTGTGTGTGTGTGTGTGTGTGTGTGTCTAGAAGCAAGAGGCACCATTGCTGACACTTGATCCAGGGACGTTCTTTTGTGTGTTTTATTTCTTGGTCTCAGGTTCTTACCTCACACCCATGTGTTGCTCAATACTCAGCTCAACACTCAAGTGATCCTTAGTAGATCTCCCTCATTCTCTTTACGTGTAGGCCTTTCCTCTCAGGAAAATCTGCCCAAATCTCACTGCCTTCATCTCCCTAGCCTCCCAGCTTTGTTTCAAGTTAGGGAGTCCACCAGTTCAGCCTGGTTTCACCCTTCCTGAGTGAGGATCAGAAAATGTCTCCAGGCAGTAGTTTCGGGCAACTGGACTTCTAATGTTTATTGTCTGTTTCCAGTCTCTCAGGATGTCAATTGTACTGTTTCTTGTTTGTTTTACAAATTTTATTTATTTATTTGAGAGAGAGAGAAAGAGAGAGAGAGAGAGAGAGAGAGAGAGAGAGTAAACATGGGCAGGGGTGGGGGGAAGAGCAGAGGGAGAGGGACAAGCAGACTACTCACTGAGCACAGAGCCTGACCTAGGACTTGGTTCCAGGATCCTGAGATCATGACCTGAGTCAAAGTCAAAAGCAGAACCACTCAACTGAATGAGCCACCAGGGTGCTCCCAATGTAGGGTTTTGTATTCTAAAAATTGTCGTTTCATTTATTTCATTTGCTTGGTGGGTTATTACATGTGGGTGAGTAAATCTGGTCATTGTTACTTCATCTTGGCAACGGAAGAGTCTGAATTTTAATTTCATTTAGTTTTAATTAATTTGTACTTAAATTCATGTGGTCCAATAACTACATCAACAGAGCTTCACATACAGCACAGCTCTAGATGCTATGAGGGTGCTCTCTATTCTATATCCTATGTCCTACTCAGTCTCACCACACAGCACTTTCTGTATTCCTACTGGAAGTCCTGCAGTCAAGAAGACAGCTTAAATCACTGTTCCCCATACTTTCTTTGGCCCTAGATACTTTTCATTGTGTGATAACTATTGATTTCCTGTGGATGTTGTGTTCTACCGAAGAATTTTGGGAGATGTTGCTTAGGGAAATTATTTTATACTTAACGCACTTGCCTTCATTGTGAAGAAAGGATTTCCCCTCAATGTAGTAAGACCAGAATTCTTAATTTTACTTATTTTGTGTGATCAGGATTTCTTTGAAACTTCCTCATTGTCCTGTAGCTTTCTTGATAGTGGCTTTCCTAAAACTGATCAAGACTCCATATTTTTAGGCCTTAAGATCCACAGTGCACATTTCCTGTACTTTATGTATTATCTGGTGAAAAAGTCAATGGATAGTTCCTAAATATGTCTGCTGAAGGATTTAAAATGTTACCTAACCTTGTATCAATGGGCAACCCTATTTTTCATACTATGGTATTCAACTTATAATTTTCACTAGGAGGGACCAGGATAAGCTATGTTATAAATAATTACAGATCCATGAAAGGGACTTAGAAGACAAGCATGATGTATCTTGTTATACACAATACCATTCTCCTCTTACTCAACTCTGCATCTTGTGACATCTATGCACAGCTTCCAATTTGCTTTGTAAATTGTGATTTCAAAAATAGTAAAGAAAAAATAATTACTGAAGAAAAAAATAATTGCCCAAACCATTAACAATGTTGAGTTGTGACAACAGGCTTCAAACATGTGTCTTTTATATTTCACATTAGTTACTTTAGCCTTTAGAGCATTAACAGGCTGTACTTCTGCTTCTTAATGATCTTATTACTTTTTCCTGTGACTATATCATCATACTTCTTTCCAAAACCTGAAATTCCCTGGTTGTTGGCTTGAAAAACAAAGAAAAAGCCACAGACATATGTATCAAATTAGAATAGATTTATGCTAAAATGGAAGAATATGCAATATCAACACATAAGGCTCAAAAAATAGTTTTTCCTAATAACTAAGTTTATTGAAACAGAAATAAAAAGAGTTATGCAAATATATTTACATGTCTAATCATTATTAGTAACATTTTCCAAGTTGCATAGAAATCAGAATGAGAACTAGAAAAAACAAACAACCCCCCCACAGAAACTATCACCCTGATAAGATCACTTAATAAACATTTAACATTTAAATGATGTAGAAAGACTAATGTTTTTAAATACTGATCAGTAAAAGTTTTAGTCTAAGGTACAGTGGCTACTACTGAAGACACATTTTAATGCTAGTAATATGCTCCATAACAACAATAATAAACGCCCATATGATAGATGTCAATCAGTAAATTAAGTACTTACCACAAACTACTTAATGTCTTAGGTAAAGAAGTATATCCAAGTAAGCATGTCCATTTTAGAGATAAGGAATTTGAAGCCCAGACAGTTAAGCAAATTGATTCAGGGCAGATTGACTACTCCCTGTTCAGCGGAGTCATACTTTTCTTTCCTGTCACATGACTTCTTTTCATAAATAAAAAAAATCGAGATAAAATTTTTAGATAACCCTGCGACTATAATGATTTAAATTAAATTTTCTCCTGCCTTCCTCCACTACATTGTCTGAAACACCCTCCTTACCTGATACAGATTTCACTAATCTCATCACTATGGTAATTTAAAAAAGGAGCAAGTGAAGATAATCTTCTCAACTGTGGACAAAAAGTTTCAGGACAGCCATCTCTCACTTTCCAAAATTTTGCCTTAAGTCATTTCTCTCTTATCAAAGATCTACACTAGTATCTGTTTTCACTAAAGGAAATAAAGGTGAATAGGAGTTTCCTTTTTAGCAAAAAGAAAAAAAAAGTCATTATGCTAATATAGATCTTTCCTACAAGCAACCTTTCAGAAAGCAGATATATTCTTTGCCTTAGGCCATTTCAGCTTACTAAAGATTTCTCAGGAAAGCTCTACTTTCAGATAGTGGAGGAAACATGTTTTTTTTGTTTGTTTGTTTTGCTTCAGTGCTGTATATATCCACATGCTGTGTAAAACTGAAAAACAAAAAAACAAAAAAAACAAAAAAACAAGCAAACAAAAAACCAGCCAGACATGAAAAAGAAAATTAAATAATATTATCAGTGATCATTATTCCATTAATGTAATGATTTTAATAAAGCTTACTCATGCATAAATTACATTCATTTCTTTTTTAGAATTTATCACTTACAGACAAGTTTATTTTGCCTCATCCATTCTTTTTTGTTTTCATGAATTTCAATTACTCATTACATGTATGTCTAGAATTATCATTATATTACCTTACTGTTAGGAACAGCAAACAAACAAATAAAACAAACTAAATAAAACTAAAAATCTCAACAAATTAACTAGGTAAGGAACAAAACAAATTTTAAAAACTAAAAATTATGTGTAAATAATAAGATTATTATTAACTTCCAGAAGCAGCCACAACTTGCTTTGCAGAATATTAAATTTGATTTCTATAATATGTATTTAAATGTTCAATTATATACAATCCTAATCTTTCAGATAAGATTAATGAGGGTAATAATAGATTTTTCTCTACATATTAGAGAAGATTGTTTTAAAAAGGAAAAAAAGGACAGAAGGTTTTTTTTTTAATATTTTATTTATTTGTGTGTATGACAGAGAGAGAGAGAGAGAGAGAGAGAGAGAGAGAGAGAGAACAAGCAGGGGGAAAACAGGGAGGGAGGGAGAAGCAGGCTTCCCACCTAGCAGAGAGCCAGATGCAGGACTCCATTCCAGGACCCTGTGATCAGGACCTGAGCCAAAGGCAGACACTTAATGACTGAGCCACCAAGCACCCCAGAAACACAGTTTTTTAAAAAAGGAAAAAGGACAGAGGGAAAGAAGGAAAAAAAGGACCGAAGGAGAGAGGGAAGGATACAAGAGAAGTGGCAAAGAGAGGAAGACCAGAGAAAGGGAAGCAACAGGAGCAGGTAAGAGAGAAAGGAAAATGAAGAGGAAAAAGGGAAGAAAGAGGATGTTATATGAGTGAATCAGATATATTTTAAGCATTAGGAAAGATGTGGAAAGATAAACAGCAAAGTTAATATTGGCTGCATTGAAGTCTGTAGGTTAGAATGAGAACAAATTGTCACTTGCTTTATTTTCATCTTTTTATCTATTTTGTTCTGTTGCATTAAAAACTATTTTCCAGGATTTCTAAATTTACTCTTTAACTAGATATTGTTTTCTTTGAGTTATCTTGTATTTCACATGTATTCCATAGCCTCAAAAATGTACAAACAAGAATATAGAAAACTAATAAACAATATGTGTAAATATAATTTATTTAACCTTTTTGATATTTAGTAAGATTTTTATTGTATTTGTCCCATTTACTCATTAATGTTTAAGTTTTTTAATGTAACTGTATTTCTCCTTTATTTTTATAATTATTTATAGTTCTGTATTTTGGTATTAGTTTATCTGATGAATAATAATCTTGACTTGTATATTTCTGTAACTTTATTTTATACATAAAATGCCTCATGTAATATCTAATTTATATGTTCCTAAATTTTATTTGGTATAATATTTTATTTATTTTCTTTTAAATTATTTATGTCAGTCACCATACTGACATAACATCATTAGTCTTCGATGTAGTGTTCCATGATTTTATTTGATATAATATTAACATTTATTGAGCTCTTTCTTTTGCTTCATGATTTTCTCACTCACTCTTGCTTCCCTTTCCTTTTATATTCAAAGTCTTTTAGCACAACTTTGATATTTATTAAAGAAATCATGAGTAAAATTTTTTAAAACTATATTTCATCCATATATTACTTTGCAAAGATGGGCTCCTATTTCATCTACCCAAGAGGACAAAAACACTGCCAGTATAACTATAGGAAAATAATTTCTCATTATAGTACTTTTCTCAAACTTTTCTCAAACAACACTGTCTTCTAGACTGTCACAAGTATCTGTAATACATCATTTTTTCCTTCAGTTTTATTGAGGTATAATTTGACAAATAAAATTATATATATTAAAAATATAAAACATATGTTTTGATATACATATATAGTGAAGTAATTTTATGATTTCAGGTTTTGTTTAAGTCTTTAATCCATTTTTAGTTGATTTTTGCATACAATATAAGGGTCTGGTTTCATTCTTCTACATTTAGATATCCAGTTTTCCAAACACACATTCAAACAGGCTATTCTTTCCCTAATATATGTTCTTGCCAGTTAATCATAAATGCATTATTTCTGGCATCTTTGTTTTGTTACATTGGTCCATAGATCTGTTTTTATGTCAGTACCATACTGTTTTGATTGCTATAACTTTTCAATGTATTTTGAAATCAGGAAGTGTAATGCCTCCAGCTTTGTACTTTCTTACTTAAAAATAGTTTGACTATTTGAGGTCTTTAGTAGCTCCAAGTGCATTATAAGATTGTCTTTTCTATTTTTGTAAAAAAAAAAAATCCATTAGGATTTTGATAGGAAATGGTTGACTCTACAGATGATTTTGGGTAGTATGAATATTTTGACATTATTTTTTTTAAAGATTTTATTTATTTGACAGAGAGAAACACAGTCAGAGAGGGAACACAAGCAGGGGGAGTGAGAGAGGGAGAAGCAGGCTTCCCGCTGAGCAGGGAGCCCGACATGGGGCTCGATCCTGGGTCTCCGGGATCATGGCCTAAGACGAAAGCAGTCGCTTAACCAACTGAACCACCCAGGCGTCCCATATTTTGACATTATTAATCCTTTCATGAACACAGGATATCTTTTCATTTATCTTTGTCTTCTTTGTTTTCTTTCATCAATGTTTTATACATTTCAATGAAAAAGACTTACCCCTCTTATTATTTTTCTTCCTAAATATTTTATTTTTTTGTTGTTGCTGTTTTGAATGGGACTGCTTTCTATTTTCTTTTTCAGAGTTTGTTGTTTGTGCATAGATAAATGACTACTTTTGTACATTGATTTTATATCATGCAATTTTACTACACTGATCAGTTCTAGCAGTTATTTTTCTTTATCTTTAGGGTTTTCTCCATATATAATCATGTAACCTTCAAACAGATGTCTTTTATATATATATATATATATATTTTTTTTTTTTTCTTGTCCAATTGCTTTGACTAGAATGTTTAGCACTAGGTTCAATATAAGTGGCAAGAGTAGTAATGCTTACCTTATACTGGCTTTTAGGAAAAAAAGCTTTCAATTTTTCTGCATTGATTATGATGTTAACCATGTAGTTTTCATATATAGATTTATATGTGCTAAGGTATATTCCTTCTATATCTAATTTGTTGAGAACTTTTTTTTTTAACTCATGAATGGATGTTGACTTTTGTCAGTGCATTTTCTGCATCTTTTCAGATGAACATTTTTTTTTCTTTACTTTCATTCTGTTACTGTGGTATATGTGACTTATCATTTCTTTAAAAAAAGTACTCCAGTATTTTTCCAAACATTTTCTTCTAATCTTGACAACACTTGCCCAAGTGTTAAGGCTGACGACAATAATATGAAACAAGAACTAAACAAGAATTTACTTAAATATAAGTGAAATTATTGACACATGTATTTTAACTGAGGTGAAGAAATAGGAATAGCTATAAACTATTTCATAAGTATTTAGATTATCTTGACAAAAATGTTTCAATCTGGTCATCAGTGATCATTAAACTTGGATTGGTTTGAGAGTTGTTACAATGAGAAAAAAAGTGTCTTAAAACTGATAAAATGCAGAACATGAAGCACATCATTAAATGATCAACCTCTGTCCACACCAGTTATATACATAAGGTTAATGTTTTTTTTTTGTGGATATTAGCCTACAAACTCACTGGATCCATTTGGTATTTATACCATTTTTAAGCAGACTGCTTTCAAATTGTAAACAAGGGTAATTTCTCTTTCTCTCCCTTTCAAAAATACTACTACTAATAATAATAATATTGCAATAGATGGTACAGTGTGCTTCCCAGATACCTCAACAAGACTGAGAACTCCATTTTTCCAGCTTCTAGGAATGTTGATGGAGGATAATTTTGTTCTCAATCCTTCTTCAGGAACTGTCCTCAGGCCCCTCATCAGAGCAGTCTTCAGTCCATAAGTGCTTGAGCATAATGTCTGTTTTATCACAAAATATAAAGCATAATTTATCTTTTCCCATCCACATTGGATGAATTTTAAAACTGATAATAGCCAAAAACAAAATAACTCTCAAAATGGTAGAGCTAGAAATCCATATAAAATCCAGAAGCCAAACTTGGATTCAATTATACCACTGGGGAGACATAAAAATATCCATTTTAGAAATGGCATATATAGAAGAACAGATGTTTTGGTAATAGTTATCAAACAGATTTTATGTTTATAGTACACAAAAGTGCTAGCTGCTACTGCATTAATAAAAAAGACAAAATATGCCAAAGTACTTGAATAAAAATAAATACAGACACATTTATTGTCTTTTAACCTTAGAATCTGATGTTACATCCTGCTTGCTTTCATGGATTGCAAATAACTCAAATCTAGAACCTGTTGACATTGCTATTCAATACTTTCATCCCCCTATCAAAGAACTATGGGAATTTGTAAAACTTAATTACAGGACATTTCTATTCAAAGTCGGAGGTAACACACAATTAAATATAAAGTTAACATACCTAAGAAAGCTTATTGTGTTTATAATGATAATATAAAGAAATTTTAGTAACATAATATCACATTTGCTTCCTCACTTTAATGGTTATTTGTCATTAGCATTATTTCTGAGGGAGGGTTGAGAAGTACATGTATATTTCAAAGATCAAATTGAAATATTATCTTTTAATTTTAAACATGGGAAAGCAGTGTTCCACATCACTTTAAATTATTTTAACCTTTTTACCTTATATCCTTTATAGCATGAAGCCACTGTTTGTTTTGTTCCCTATATACCTCAGGTTTTTAACAGTATTTAATAGTTTTATTTCCCTGATTTCCCCAATATCAGTTTACCTATCAGCTTAGGGGGAATTAATATGAAATTAAATATAAACTATGTTTATTAATGAAGTAAGTGTTCAGCCTCAGGGGTTAATTAGCAAGCGAATGTCTCAGTAATGCTCCTGGTTTGCCTGCATATTAAATGAAGTATAATAAGACTGCATCAGTTAACTATCCTTGCATAAAACCATCAAACACCCTGTGGCTTGTAACAATATTTATTATTATTTATGCATATGCTTGTTACTGGGGCTTGTTCTAGGAGAATATTGGCTGGGCAGCTCAGTTGTCATAATGCTGCTGCCCGGACCCTCCTCTGCCTGGGTCCACGGATTCTCTCATGGTAATGACAGAAGTGCAAGCAAGCCACTGAAAACACATAATAATTTTTCAGACCTCAGCTTGGATTTAATGCACTAGGAATCTGATTGCTTTCATATACCATCGTCTTTAGCAAGTAATATGGCCAAGCCCAATGTCAAGAGACTCTGCCCACAATGAGGCAAGACAAGACTATAGAGATGCAGGGATGGGTAAAGAATCAGAGTCACAAATTCAACCTACCATACATTACAGCACCACCATCAACAGAACAAACTATCCTTATCTCACTATTATGGTTTCTGTTTACTTGTTTTTTTAATGCTATGAAGAATAGAGAGGGTTTTTACTAGACTAGGTGTTAGTTATAAATTTTATAATCTTAGGAATGTAAATCTCTCAATGATCTTGTCCCTTCTTTTCCTTAAAAATGTGAGATACTTGAAAACTAGACATTTATCTTATTTTTGATGGCCACAGGAGAGATTGCCAATATTTTCTTGTATAAAAACATACTAGAGTTCACTATTACTTCAATAAAGATTATTGGAATCTCATCAATAAAGATTACTAAAACAAGGGAATGCAAAGGTTTAAAGAGTAGATATTCTTGCTGCCACACATAGGAGAGTCTAGGGAAATTGATAGGATGTAAGAGACACAGGGAGTGTGAATATGGAGAGTAAGGAGAACTATGTCACACTGTAAGCATGAAGTAGAAAAGATACGTCAGATATTTACAACATTCTGGCTTAAGAAATAGAATACTTCAATATTTCCTATATTTTAATATAAGTTTAGAGGAAGATAAACAATATAGGTGTCAGTATAGGGGACCTGGGTGGCTCATTCGTTAAGCATCTGCCTTCGGCTCAGGTCATGATCCCAGAGCCCCAGGATTGAGCCCCCCATCAGGCTGCCTGCTTGGCAGGAAGCCTGCTTCTCCCTCTCTCATTCCCCCTGCTTGTGTTCCCTCTTTCGCTGTGTTTCTCTCTGTAAAATAAACAAAATATTTTAAAAATATCATTAAAAAAACAAAAAATACAGCTATCTACATTAAGCAAGGTGAGAGTTAATAATGGTGAGTTTTACAGCAGTAATGTTGAAAGGAGAGAGAAACAGACAGTTTGAAGATCACATAAGAGGCAGAAATAATATGAGTTTGTAACTGATTAGGAAAACATGATGGGGTGGAAGAATAAAGATAAAGTATGGTCTCTGCCATGATATATATATATATTGTTTAAATATATATTTATTTATTTATTTATTTATATATATTTATATATCTCAGCACACACAATGTATATATAATTTCTTTTTCATCTTCTCTCCCCCATATCATTTTTTAATACATTCATCTAATGGCAGATACCTAGGTTGTTGCCATATCATAGCTATCACAAATAATGCTACAACACAAAATTAAGTGCAGATAGCTCTGCATGGTACTGATTTCATTTTCTTCTGAATTATTTCCAGAAGTGTGATCATACGGTAATCATATGGTGATTCTACTTTTAATATTTTTAGGAACCTCCATACTATTTTCCAGTGATTGGAATATACCAATATACATTCTCAGCAATAACGTACAAGAATTCCCTTTTGTTTACATTCTTGCCAGCACTTTTTTTTTCTTGTGTTTTTGATAATAGCCCTCCTAATAGGTTTGAGGTGATATTTTGTGGTTTTGATTTGTATTTCTCCAAGGATTAGTAATGTTGAGCAACTTTCCATGTACCTGTTGGCCATTTACATGTTTTCTTTCAAGAAATATCTATTCAAGTCCTTTGCCCACTTCATTTCTTTTACTATTGAATTATATGAATTTCTTATATATTTTGAATACTAACTTCTCATCAGATATATGGTTTGCAAATACTCTCTTTCTGTAAGTAAGTTACCTTTCACTCTGTTGATTGTTTCCTTTGCTATGCAAAAGCTTTTAAGTTTAATGTAATCTACTTGTTTAGTTTTTCTTTTGTTGCCTATACTATTGATGCCATATTCAAAATAATCATTGACAGATCAATATCAAGGAGTTTTTCTAGTGTTTTCTTCTAAGAATTTTATGGTTTCAGGTCTTATGTTTAAGTCTTCAATTCACTTTGAGTTAATTTAGATAAAGCCCCAAATATATATTTATATTGTATAATATGTATATGGATATGCATTTTCCCCAATGTCATTTATTTTAAAAAAACTTTCCTTTCTCTATTGTTCATTTGTGGCACTCGTCAAAGATTAGTTGACTGTGGACGCCTGGGTGGTTCAGTGGGTTAAAGCCTCTGCCTTCGGCTCTGGTCATGATCTCAGGGTCCTGGGATCAAGGCCCACATCAGGCTCTCTGCTCAGTAGGGAGCCTGCTTCCTCCTCTCTCTCTGCCTGCCTCTCTGCCTACTTGTGATCTCTCTCTCTGTCAAATAAATAAGTAAAATCGTAAAAAAAAAAAAGATTAGTTGACTGTATTTGTGTGAACTTATTTCTGGGTTTTCTATTCTGTTTATGGATTGGAAGAATTACTATTATCAAAATGTTCATAAAACCCAAAATGATTTACAGATTCCAGGCAATACCTGTCAAAAACACAATATAATTTTCACAAAAATAGAAAAAAAAATCCTACATTTTGCGTCCAAATTTGTGCACAAAAGGCTCTGAATAGCCAAAGCAATCTTGAGAAAGAACAAAGCTGGAAGTATTTCTGATTTCAAAATATGTTGCAATGCTCAGGGTAAATTCTAAGCTTTGAAAGGCAGTGGATTGTCACAAGAAGTTTGGGAGACTAGAAAATTGAAAAAATAATAATTATTATAGAAGTCACACATCTCTAAATTCTTCCTGTTTGAATTTCTATTAACCATCTAGTTATATTTAGGGTGTGATCTATTGATTCTAGCTAAATTCCACATTTCACTTTGGTAAATAATGGGGATTGGGGGATTCACATTCACCTCATTTTGAACATAACCTGTAGTGATATCATTACACACAAGTGTCCAATATTTGCCAAACCCTACTACTGAGGGAAGAACCGTATCAATTGGCCAGTCCTTCATTATACAGGAAATAACTAGCGAAAATATGTCCAAGACCAATTTAACCACTTAGCAATAAATTGGCTTCGATTTTGTAAAAAGATATTATAGCAACACCATCTCTTTTAAATAATGTGAATGTTCTTTATGGTCAAATCTAATGGGTTTCCTAACTGATTTTGACTGTTGATGGCTGTACCTGGTTTCCTTCCCTTTATTGCCACAGGGCATCCTATCTACTGGAGTCTCATTGTCAAGTCGAGTTCCTTTTTCCTTGCCATGTTTTTTTCTACCTATGTGGCTGAGATTTTACTTTTTCATTTCATATCATATAAATTTTCCTTTTCTTAACTAGTGTGCCCCATGCATCAACTTGGTATTAGAGGAATTTTTTCAAAGCTTCTTCCAACCATCGTCCTAAGGGAGGAAGCTGTATCTTGCTTCTTATTCACAGAACTAATAGAAAGAAATATTATCTGGTCTGTTGCAGATTTCGAACATTACCTGATTTTCCTAATAAGTAATATTTAGTGAGAGTTTTCTTTCTTTTTTTAAAAAATATTTTATTTATTTGACAGAGAGAAACACAGCGAGAGAGGGAACAGAAGCAGGGGGAGTGAGAGAGGGAGAAGCAGGCTTCCCGCCGAGCAGGGAGCCCGATGTGGGGCTCGATCCCCGGTCTCCGGGATCATGACCTGAGCGGAAGGCAGTCGCTTAACCAACTGAGCCACCCAGGCCCCCTAGTGAGAGCTTTCTATTTTTCAGACACTATTCTTATTATTTTATGTGAACTATATAATTAAATTCAACAATAGCTCTATATATTTGGCACTTTCTTTTCTCCAATTTTATAGAAGTACCTGAGGCACATAAAGTTAAATCACTTGCTAAATGTAATGAAGTTAATAGTCAGTGGAACCAGAATTTAAAATAGAATTCACCATCATAAATAACATGTAATGGTGCCTTTTCTTATATTTAAACAAAAATATTTTGGCATCGATTACTTCAAGATCGTAAAAAAAATTATACTTCTCGGACTGCGGGCCCATGTTTCCTCTTTGTTACTTTAAACTGGGTCACTACTCAGTTCTGATTCATGTATCCTGTGTCCCTTTTGTGTTTCTGAATTATTACCAAAAACTTAAGATATATTTTTGGTATTTTTTCAACTCATCTAGCTAATTTCATCTTAACAAGTTTTTCAAATGGAGGTGATCAAACCCTTTAATCAATTCAGGATCCTGCTACATGCACACATGATGCATTCAATTACATAAAATATTAAGAGCATGCTAGATAAATATCACTTTTTGGATTTCTAATTTAATTAATGCCAAAATTGCTATTTTATTTGTCAGTGCTATTGATAAGATGTTTTTTAAGAATCACATGAAAAAGAGTCATGAAGAACTAATTTTTTGCCATGAAGAATTATTATTGAAGCTCTTAAGGATAGGTAGTAAAAATGACAGAAAAGTAGTTTTACATTGCTAGACAATGTTTTACTCAATTTACCAGATATGCACCTGTTCTACCTGACTGACACTGCTTCAATGGGCAAGCGAGGAGTAATGACATCATCATATGGTGATAATCAAGATACCATTATACTCCTCCTGGGGAGGAGCCAATTTACCATGAATTATGTTGGTTAAATATTTGATAATACAGTTTTACACTGATTTTCTTCTTAACATAAGAAAGTCCAAAGAGATAAGTATATAAACCTTTAGAAGTAAAGTTCATTTTCAGTTCAAATATTTTTCCTTATTAAAATGCACTATATTTTCTTCTTATGTGTTTTATTTTCAAGATTTGTAGTGACATTAATTATTTCTCCTAGTAATATATTCCCATTGTTATGTTCCAATGTTTTTAAAGCAATATGACCTATTTTGTAAAACAATCAGGACAAAGGTAAACTACTAGATGAGTATATGATTATGAAGAAGTATTTAAATCAGTTATTTAACATGGGTAGAGAGAGGTCAGGGGAAGAGAATGAGATTAAGAATGGGATAAATGAGAATAAAGATGAAACAAGTAGGAAATGTTCAAGTTGTACTAAAATAAAATAGGCATGTTTATTATAATCCCATTTATTTAATAAATTATTAATTGCATATAAATATAAACTTTCTTTATGTATAAACATTTTGAAAATTCAAATGTATTCAAAATTACAAGTGCCCACCTATAGCTATACTTCCAAAGAACATTTCAAAGAGATGTAAGGCTTACATTTTTTAAAAGATTTTATTTGTTTATTTGACAGAGAGAAACACAACAAGAGAGGGAACACAATCAGGGGGAGTGGGAGAGGAAGAAGCAGGCTTGAGCAAGGAGCCTGATGCAGGATTCAATCCCAAGACTCTGGGATCATGACCTGAGCCAAAGGTAGACGCTAAACGGCTAAGTCACCCAGGCGTCCCATAAGGATTACATTTAAAATATAACAAAAAAAAGGATATTTTAAAGAACATAGAAGAATAAAATATGTAAATCTTGACTCTGTCATCTCCACTCCCTTCAAGGTACTAACTTTTAATCTATAGATTTTCTATAATCATTTTTCAGAAAATGAAATTTGTGTTGTATTTTATTTTATTTTTAACGATTTTATTTATTTATTTAACAGAGCGAAACACAGCTAGAGAGGGAACTCAGCAAGGGGAGTGAGAGAGGGAGAAGCAGGCTTCCCGCCGAGCAGGGAGCCGGATGCGGGGCTTGAATTTGGGACTCCAGGATCATGACCTGAGCCAGGCAACCGCTTAACAACTGAGCCACCCAGGCGCCCCAAGAATATCAAATTTGTGTTTTAAAATCTTTACTAAGTAGCAATCCCTTGATGGGTGAGTCAGCTCATAGAAAATTAGTGTAAGTACATTTCACACCTTTGCATAAATAAAAGGAGTGATCAATATTGGATAATTTTGGTTGGTACATAGCAATGCATTCATGTCTTTTTGCCAAAGAAGGTTGTTATAGAACTAGCTGCCTTTTAGTCAAAGCAACAATGACACCAAACCAAACACCTCCAAATAGACTCAAAGAAACCAAAGCCCTTTCTCAGAAATGTACTGATAAATGCAGTATACTGTCTGCAGATGGTGTTATGAGATTTCTGCTCTCCTTAACTCCCAGCTTAGTATGGATCTATAGAGTGACACATCAGAAATAGACATTACTTGAAACTAAATAATAACTGACTTTTAGACTGTGCATACATTTTCCTGATATAAGGAAGTAGTCACATTTGCACCAGTGAGAAGAGGTAGGGAAAAAAAAAAAGGAGAGAGAATTGAGAATCCAAACAACAACAAAAAAAGAAACTAGGTGGGGGGAGAACAAAATCTTTATTCAATATGGTCAATAGGGTTCATCAAATACTAGAAGGGATAAAACTTGAAGATTAAATATCAGAAGCCTAGAGTTCATTTTTTAATGATTTCCTGTTTCCATAATCAACATCTATTTTGCTTCATCTTAAAATCCATAATAGCATACTTTAAAAAAAAATTTTGGCTCAAGAAAATATCTGACTCAACTACAAAATATAAGAATTGTTATTTAGATAATGGGTTAATATCTGTTTACCATGATTCACATTAAACAACATAATAATATTTGTGTATGTTTCTCTGGAGTTGGGGCATATAACAGCTTCATTTGAAACTTTTTTTTCTAAAAAGCTTAAACTTTGGGACTCCTGGGTGACTTAGTCATTAAGCGTCTATGTTCAGCTCATGTCACGGTCCCGGAATCTCGGGATCGAGCCCCACATCAGGGTCCCTGCTCTGCGGGGAAACCTGCTTCTCTGTCTCTCTCACTCCCCCTGCTGTGTTCCCTCCCTAGCTGTGTTTCTGTGTTTCTCTCTGTCAAATAAATAAACAAAATCTTGAAAAAAAAAGTTTAAGCATTGATTAGTGCAATTCAAATAATTAACTAGAAAATAAGAAGATGTACTTTTTTATTGAAGTGCAGTTGACATACAATATTACATTAGTTTCAGGTGTACAACATAGTGAGTTAGGCAGCTTGATCACCAGGTTAAATCTAGATACCATATTTTACCATACAAAGTTGTTACATATCCATTATTAACTGTATTCTCTATGTTGTACATTGTATCCTTGTGTCCTATTTATTTTATGACTGGAAGTTTGTACCTTTCCCCCTATTTCATTCATCTCCTCAAACCCTTCCCCTCTGGGAAGTTCAGTCCAAATACTAATAATTTCATAGAACTGATACACTGAAAAATTACTGTGTTTCAGGAACCCTGTATTACACTGAAGATATAGAGGTGAGAGTCCCAAAGCCAGTCCCTGAATTCATAAAACACTTTAATTTTAGGTTTTTGCTTTTGCTTTTAATATAGCATGAATACTATTCCCCGAAGTCAAGGTGAGAAGACTGCTATTTCTTAAATAATATATGTAATCCCTACAGAAGAAATGTATTCTGCCTAAAGTTCTCTTCTACAAGTCACTGAGAAAATGTGCTCAATGTAACTAAAGTTCATCCGTCTGATGCAATAAGAGTGCTATCTGAAATGATATGTCACTCCTGAAATGTAAAGATAATTGAAATTTTACAAGTTTGCCTCTCTGATCCCTCTTTGCGGGACTTGAAGAAGGGTATGACATTGTATTCATATACTTTCTATACTTATATTTGGTGCTGTGAGAGAGAGGAAGAAAGAATGGAAAGGTAAAAAAAAAAAAAAGAAAGAAAGAAAAGAAAGAAAGAAAGAAACAAGTGAGGGAAGAAGAGAACCATTACTTGGGCTCCTGGGTGGCTCAGTGGGTTAAAGCCTCTGCTTTCAGCTCAGGTCATGATCTTAGGGTCCTGGGATCGAGGCCCGCACTGGGCTCTCTGCTCAGCAGGGAGCCTGCTTCTTCCTCTCTCTCTGCCTGTCTCTCTGCCTACTTGTGATTTCTCTCTCTGTCAAATAAATAAATAAAATCTTATAAAAAAAGAGAGAAGCATTACTTAATGGCTTAGCAATATACTCAAAACAAAGTATCTAATACATTAGTTAAATAGAGCAAATAAAGACAGACCTGAGTTATCTAGAAAGATAGTATTGTATATAGGCATAAACTAGCAAGGAATCTGAGAAAGGGTTTTGGATCTTAGTTTCTTTCTCGTTATGTGTATACAAAGCCTTGTTTCACAACTAGTGGTCCCTGAGAAAAATATAGTTAGTTACTATAGCATATTCGTTTTTAGAAACTCTCATTAAAACTATAGTAATATGGTCCAGGTAACCTCAATGATGCAGTTTTGAAGCATGGAGGGTGCTGCTATAAAGCACATTACTCCCTGCACTGCTTTCAGGGCATTTGAAGCCATCATCCCCCGCTGTTATATTTCAAGTGTCCAGCAGGGGGCTCTAGTAGTATTGGTCATAGAATTGAACGCTATGTTAGTAACGTGAACAGAATATAGAAAGAGACATTTATTAAACACAATACTGGAAAATCAAAATAAAATGAAAAAGGACAATGGTAGTTATTATTTGAATTGCTGAGTTTGTTCAATTGCATTTCAGTGTTGTTTTGTGTTTTTTTTCTCTCTCTCTTTCTCGTTCTTTAAGAATTGCATTAAACCTTCTCAGGTTTGCTTCTTTGTCAGTATTATTATATGAACATTATATAGATCTTCAAAGTAATGATGAGAAAGGCTATTGCTTCCTTCGTAAATCATTTTAGCAATAAGACTATTACAGCATCATTATTATCATATAAATAATAAACAATCTTGCTTTTAAAGCAGATGGTATTATAGTTCATAAATAAAACACAATTATTGAAAAAATTGATATGTATGAGTCATTGGGCTAACCACTGAAGTGAGACAATTGTGAATAAAATATAGTGTTTTCTCTCACTGAGCATAAATAATATAAAAAATAAATAATTATATAAGACAGGATAGAGCAGGTATCACGAAAGAGGTAAAGCGAACAAGGTGCTGACAGTTCCTAAGTGAGAAGGGTCATGTAAATTGCTCAGTAGGTGGAGGACGGGAGAATGAGGGTAAGGAGTTTTGTAGGCAGAACATAAAGCTCTACCAGGCAGAACATTAGGGAAAGCACGGAGAATATCTGAGCTACAGATGCTCAGTCTGACAGAAGAGTAGGGTTCACAGAGGTGGTAAGAAAGAGATAGGCTCTGTGAGTTACAATGGACTGATTTCATCAAGAACCTTTAAATGCCTTGATGAATAGTTTACTTAAAATTAGGTAGGCTTCACTGTGGCCCCTACTAAACTTAGAAGACTCAAAATTGTACATAAGCCAACTGTGTTAAAGTCTTCTGGTGGATTCATAGATTCAAATGCCCACATAATCTAATTAAGTTCTATAAATATTGATAGCATTATATGTGTAAGAATCTCTGCTGAAATAAACAGAAAACATTTGTTAGATTTTATAAATTTGACGATCTTTAAAATATTTTTGCTTTGCTACAGCATCATAGTTTTATGTAATAAATCTCACATACATTAATAAATCCCTAAAACATGACGGATTCTGGTAGAGAAAGCAAAACAAATAGCCTTCTATATATAGTATTGACTAAGTTTTGACAAAATTCAATGGAATATTTAGTTCATTTAAATTTATTATAATTACAAATGTATTTTATGAAATTAATTACACTATAAAAGCATACAAAAAGAAAACAAAAAACCAAAAACTTAATTTCACTGCACTTTCAGCCAATCAAGTTCATTATCTATCTCTTGAGATGGGTTTTTCAACTTAGTGTCTCCAAATACCTATGGGACAGATTATCTTATATATTTTAATTAAAGCCACACTTCCCGACAAGATGTGTTTTTTTGTTTGTTTGTTTGTTTATTTTGTAACTTAGGGCCACTGGAGGGTTTTATAAATCAAGTGCACCTCCCTACACCAAACTGGACCTCTAGGACTTCTGCCCAGTTTCTAAGATTCCAAAGGGATTTAAATTTTTAATATTCCTTCCTGAGTGATAATAAAAGTCTCCTCCAGAGCTGATGTTAATGACGGGGGTGTCCTTTTAAGTTTTGAAGCCAGTCCCATTCACTCCAGTCTTGTTATACTCTTTTACAAACTCTTAGAAAAGAGCTCTCTCTAGTGGCCCTATTTGGTGTTTGTTTTCTTTTTTTTTTTTTTTTTTTAATCCTGGAACAGGTCTTTGGGGTGATTTAGTAAGCTAAATATAGCTCCTAAATTTGGGAACAAATTTTGGAGCCAGTGTTGATTAAACCTCAGTGTGTCCCCTGTTATTAAGTACAGTGTATCTACACAGTAAGAACACCAGTTTTGGTGTTCTCTGTCAACACCAATGTTAGGTGCTCCATGAAACTATTAATAGGGCACATTCTCTGATAAAGGCAGCTCAGTCTGGACATTCTATAGGACTCCCCATTAGTGGCCTATATGAGATAGCAGAGAATAATCGCCAATGATATTTGGCCACTTTGTCATCCATAATCTCACTCTCTTCAAAGTGATACCAATCCCGTTATCTCTTTTCTTAAAGGCTTTATGCCCACATTCAGATATAGTAGTAGTAAAAGAGTGAAGCTGTCCAAACTGGGCAGGTGGCTAAATCTGCCTCTCATCATATAAAGGCATCTTGGCAATGTGTCATTTAATTCAGAGTGACAGAGTGGGCAGATGCTTAGCTATCCAACAGCCTTTGCCCTGCGTGATTCAAAGTAGTATTTCTCTCTAGGTACCTAAAAAAGAAAATATTATTATAATGGCATGAACAAAATGTGTGGCTCCAACAGGGCAATGGTGAGTCATGGAGTGGTGCTTAACACCTTCAATGCACACAATCCAGGTGGTGTCTTTAGGCAGACAATGCGAGTAAGCAGTGGTCCAGTTTTCCTTTTCTGGGAAAAAGGAGTTTAGGCAGTTTTTTGTTTTTGGTTTTTTCCTTTCTTTTTTTTTTTTTTTTTTTTTTAGCATCAGACTTGAAAACAGTCATTCAGAGAATCGTTCTTTTTCTCTGTGAAAGCATTGTGAGTTTTCTTCCCATTTGCAAAATCTCTATTAGGTTCAATTTATTACTTTATTTAACCCATCCTGGGAGAACAACCTCATTTGGCAGTACTGCTCACCCACAGTGCAAGGGGTAATAACACACTGACGTGGGTTTCTCTTTTCCCTCCTCCCCTGGGAGACGTTACAGAATCTGACAACTAAAGGATTGCACAACTGTCCTTCCACTTGCTAATGCAGTCACAAATAATTCCATTTTAGCTACAGGGGAGGACATTATGATCCACCCCACGCTTTCATTCAGGATGAAGAAGCCAAATCTAATGGTACGGATTCATGTCTTTTGCTGTGACATCTTCACCAGCTGTCCCACTATAGCTGCTAACAGTAGATAATCAAGTCAGTGAAAAAATAAAATTTTCTTGGGAAATTTTAAAAACAATAAAATTGCCTAATTACATCATTCCCTAATTATTTCTGCACTCCACTTCTTGAAATCCTTTCAATACTCTCTTCCTCTCTGTCCTCCCATATTCACTGGGAGAACACGTTTGCTTTGTCACTTTTAAGACTTTCTCCCTTCTGAATCAAACAATTTATTTTTTTTTTAAGATTTTTATTTTATTTTATTTATTTGACAGAGAGAAACACAGCCAGAAAGGGAACACAAGCAAGGGGAGTCAGAGAGGGAGAAGCAGGCTTCCCACCCAGCAGGCAGCCCGATGCGGGGCTCGATGCGGGGCTCTATCCCGGGTCTCCGGGATCATGACCTGAGCCGAAGGCAGTCGCTTAACCAACTGAGCCACCCAGGCGTCCCAAACAATTTATGTTTTAATTACTTGTTAAAACTTCATGAACCCACTGTATTGAGGGTGATAAGGAATACTATGTCCACGCAGTATGTTCCTTAGTCTATTTCTGTATGTTGATAGTAGCAACATTTGTAACCTGAGAGGAAGAAATACATTCAAGTGGGCCGAACTGATAGATTATTCTCTGTGTTGGCAGTTTGTTCTCCTACAGGAAAAGCAAAGTCTAGAATAGAAGAGCTGTTAATCCCAACATACTCATGGGTACTGCCCTAGAACATACTAAGGTACTGCCTTAGAACTATAGGATAAGTAAAGCTTCGAATAGAATAATCATTAATTTCAGCATACCCCCAGGTACTCCACTAAAACTCCACTAAAACTCCTTTTCAACCAGATTCTACTGGCAAGCTCTTCTCAGATTCACAGTACTACTGAAATCTTGTAAGTTTAATAAAAATACTATTAGATATATTGATCATACCCAACTTATTCATTTTTTTGTTTTACTGAGATATGATTGGCATATATCATAATATTAGTTTTAGGTGTACAGCATAATGATTTAGTATTTGTATATATTGTGAAATGATCATCACAACAACTTTAGTTATACTCTAACTTATTTTAAAATTACATTCCCTGCAATAAGTTTTCCTGGAATAGTAGATGAACTGCCAGTCTAATGATCCACAACGGGCAAAATGATCATATTATGAGTTGTTATTACATGAGGTTAATCCTTCCTATAGCTGTGTGATCTAAGTATATTATTTTATATCAACTTTTAAACTAACATTTGTTTAAACTAATAACAAATCAGCGATAAGGCTTCTGATAGCATGTTGTATAGGCTGCTTGGTCTCCCCAGTCACCTCTGGGCTACCTTATATTACTCCACCCATTTAGAAAATGAGAAAATATTTTGAAAATGAAAGAAGCTTCTCACTCACAGTCACTAAGTTGGAAATTTGTAGAGTTGACATCTAAATGTAGGTAGCCTAGCTTGATCACCTGTTGGAATTGTATAGTATGTCATTTTAGTTTTACTAATGTAGAACAAGCAAGCAGCACTTTCAGCCATGGGTGGGATATTTTGCCAATACTCCCATTTTCATCCTCTCACATCAACTACAATTTTTAATAGAAATATTTTAATATTCTTTAAATTATTATTTATACCTCATAACTGTGCTATTGACAAGGGAAATAATTACAGTGTAACATACTAGTTAACAACATAAGATTTTTTTTAACAACATAAGATTTTTGATACTACCTTCTTAAGAAAAATAATATGACAAGAATAACTCAAACCGCTTCTAATCCAAGATCTGATGTACTAAATACGAAGTTTTCCTGATGACTACTCGTTTCAAGATTAGAGTCATAGTGATAAGCACACTAACATTTAATAATTTGATTGAATTATATTTCTCAATCTGAAATATTAAAATGTGTAGAGAAAAGAAAGGGAAATAAGCAACTGGCCTTGGAATTTTCCATGCTTACTTCTTTGTTCCACTTTTAAAATGATTTAGAAACAACTGTGCAAGAATTTGTGGTCTGTGAATATACTTTATGACAGATGAATAAGCATAGATTTTGTAGTTGGCATGACTGCTACTTTAATAAGCTTTCTCAGTGACAGGATTTTATAACCTTGGGTGAAGTAAAACATTGCAAGGCACTGTCTTACGCAGTGCATTAAAACCTAAAGTAAGGCTCTATCATTAGAGAAGGTGATGAAATACAGTAAGATCAATTTGTAGTGGCCATGAAAATTTGCCACTTACATCTTCACATAACTGACTGATGGCTCTCGCTGTTGGCTCTGTAGATCTCCACTGTGCTCTGCACCCCCTCCTGAAGATGCTACCCGGGCGGGGGGCGGAATACATACTCTTACTGGGACTCTTGGAATCAAGAGATACAAACAGTAGAACAGATTTACATGATAGCAATAAAATTAGAAAATTATTAAGAAGAGGAAGCAAATTCTTAAGAGTTAATGCATTCTCTAGAAGTATATACCTTTCTTGGATTGAAACATTTTTAAAAAATTATGGGAGACTACACATTTGTTTTTATAAAATTCAGTGATGATTAAGATGAAATAATAAAACACCTTGTATTTGTACTGTTAAGAGTTCTAAATAAAGGGGCGCCTGGGTGGCTCAGTTGGTTAAGTGACTGCCTTCGGCTCAGGTCATGATCCCAGAGACCCGGGATCGAGTCCCACATCGGGCTCCCTGCTTGTGTTCCCTCTCTGGCTGTATTTCTCTCTGTCAAATAAATAAAATCTTAAAAAAAAAAAAAAAGAGTTCTAAATAAAATGAAAAAAACAAAGTTATTCCTCATACAAAAGTTTTCAAAGATTACTAATGAATAGATGTAAACAGATTGTTACAAATTAACACTTTTCTTTATCTGCTACAAAATAAACAACACCCAGAAACTTACTTTTATAAATCAAATATGTACTACATGATGTCAAGATGACTAAAACTGGATATGTTTCCTAGATTAATCACATACAAGGGAGTTGGGTCTCATAAGCATAGACAGAGGGAATAGTGGGTCCCAAAATAGTCGCCAGAAAACACCACCTGCTTTGCTCTCAACACATGTGTCACTGGAGGAAGCTTTAGGCTCCTCCCAGGGTTCCTGCCTGGAACAGGACCATAGAGATCTCTGCCTCCCACCAAGTCTTGAGAATCAATTTCATTTTCTATGTATGTTTTTCCAGAGGATTCCCTGAGCCCTGATAAATTATGCATTCATTCTGACAGAATTGAGAGAAAGTCAAAAATAGGAAAATATCAAAACCTTTTCTCTTTTCATATATTGTTGCACAGAAATTCTCCCGTCTTTGGCCACCTTTTTGTCCTGGAATCATCTTAAAATCTCTGGTGATCAAGAGACGAGAAAGGCCTCAATCCCCTAAAATATTAGAGCATGAAAAGAAGGAAACAATCTGTGATAATTACAGATATACTTAGTACACTAATTTTAGTTTCATTCTTTGGGATAAAAACAACAATAACAAAGAAGTTCATCTTTCGAATTTAAACATCCTAATGCCATTAATGAGCATGTTTAATTTTATTTGGTTTGTTCTGACTATGTAACCACTTTATATATTTTAAACATCTAAACTATTACAATGTATACATTGAAAGTTGTTCATCTACTTCTGTTTCTACCCACTCCATTGTCTAATATTGTTTTATAGATAACTGCTGCTTTTATTTAGTCTTAAAGTTTTATTTTAGATACAATCAAGCATATATACATAAAGTTACTTGTATATAATATATAATTTTCTACATTTTGATTATAAAAAGTAATAAAATATAACAGCGTATATGATATCCTGGCTTATATTCACTAGAGAGCACACTGCCACCGTGTGATTGAGTTTAATGGAGGCAGTGTTTGAGAAGAGGTTTAGTCAGGTTCTCCAGAGAAACAGAACCAATAGCTGTAAGAAAGATTGCATGTAAGAGAAGATTTATTGTAGGAATTGACTGACATGGTTATGGAGGCCAAGGAGTTCTGTTGTCCATGGCCTGCAAGCTGAAGAACCAAACCAGAAAAGCACGTTGTGTAATTGAGTACCATTTGGAAGGTCTAAGAAGGGGGATGAGGGGGTCAATGGTGTTAGCCTTGATCTTAGTTCAACAACCAGGAGTACCAATATCTGAGGGCAGGAGAAGATGGATATCTCAGTTCAAGCAGAAGGGGAGAGAGATAGAGATAGAGATAGAGATAGAGATAGAGATAGAGATAGAGATAGAGATAGAGATAGAGATAGAGATAGAGATAGATAGATAGAGAGAGAGAGAGAGAGAGAGAGAGAGAGAATTTGTCCTTCCTCTGCCTTTTTGTTCTATTTAGGCCCTTTATGGATTTGATGATGCCTTTCTGTATTAATGAGGGTAGATTTCTTTTTTTTTTTTTAAGATTTTATTTATTTGACAGAGAGAAACACAGCCACAGAGGGAACACAAGCAGGGGGAGTGAGAGAGGGAGAAGCAGGCTTTCCGCTGAGCAGGGAGCCCGATGTGGGGCTTGATCCCAGGTCTCCGGGATCATATCCTGAGCCGAAAGCAGTTGCCCAACCAACTGAGCCACCCAGGCACCCCAATGAGGGTAGGTTTCATTCAGCACACTGTCAAATGCTATTTCTTTCCAAAACACCTTCACAGACATAACCATAAATAGCACTTCACCAGTTATCCAGGCATCCCTTTATCCTGGTCAGACTAACATAAAATTAACCATCACACAGGTATTGACAGGACTAAGGGGAACCACAGGGAAGGAATAATACCGAAAACAAGAAATACTGGCAAGTTGTTACCACTGTTCAGTTTCAGGGGCTAAGAGGAGAAAGCAGTTTCTAGAACCTAAGTGTAGGAGCACTGGTGTTTAGTAGGAATCCAGCCACTGGGAAACAAGGGCCCAGAAGAGAGGGTTTCAGCATAGTTTGTTTCTCTACTTATCTTTCCTCCCACTGCCCAATAGTCTTCATGTACTGCCAATGAGAAAACTCAGAGAATGCAAAGGAGAAAAGACAAAACTTAGATTCTTTCTCCTGAAAACAAACTTGTAAGATTATATCATTGGCTAGCCTTTCATAGCATAAATTTCAGTAGCTATAGACTGGCAGAGATGATAAGTTTTGGAGACAGAAAAAACTTCATTCAGTTCTCACACATATAAATTATCTGATTTGGGGAAGGTTATTTAATCTCTGTAACATTTGACATTCTCTAATGAAAATAAGATGTATCTACCTTATGGTTGTTTTAGTGAAAATGTTAGATGAAGCTCAAATATTAGTCTAGAATATGTAAGTTGCAAGAAACATCTAGATGATTATAAAAATGACTCTCTAGGGGTGCCTGGGTGATTCAGTTGCTAAGTGTCTGTCTTCGGCTCAGGTCACAATCCTGAGGTCCTGGAACCAAGCCATGCATCAAACTCTGGGAGGGAGCCTTCTTCTCTCTCTCTCCTTCTGTCTGCTGCTCCCCTAATTGTGCTCTCTCTGTCAAATAAGTAAATATACATGCCTTCACATCAGGCAAGAAGTTAAGAGGTACAATTTGTTCATTTTCTGATATGGGTTTTGCAACTTGATCATAGGGCCTATTTAATATCTCTATGATTCCCTTGGCATTTCCCTCATGGTCTCAAGGTGGCTGACACAATTCTGTCATAGCTCACTCAGTTCAAGAAAAGAATGAAGAGTAAAAGGGGTGACTTCAGCAGATCCTGTGTTTATCTCACTGTCTGGAACTGCATCATAAGGACTATTCTGCTATCTAGGAATTCTCAGTATTCTGGATGCTTTGGGGTCTATAGTAGGCACAGATAAGGTAGTAGAAAGTCACAAATGGAGGCTAGGTGAGCAAAACTAGAGTGTATATTTCAATTTAAAGTTGACTGGGGCACCTGGGTGGCTCAGGCATTAAGCGTCTGCCTTCTGCTCGGTCATGATCCTGGGGCCAGGATCCAGCCCCACATCTGGCTCCCTGCAAAGCGGGAAGCCTGCTTCTCCCTCTCTCACTCCCCCTGCTTGTGTTCCCTCTCTAGCTGTGCCTTTCTGTCAAATAAGTAAATATTTTTTAAAAAATAAAAAAATTGATTAACTCACTATATGTTTTATTACCTGGGCATGGTATTTGCCAGCTAATACTATTATCATTATTATCTTGCATGAATGCTTCAGAATCAATTTAATTTAAGAACACTCTATTTCTTACATTTGGTCTTTTTAATTCTAAAAATACCTCACAGATAAAAAAAGTACATTATATATGTTTATGTTTAATTCACTAGAACACATTCTTTTTTTTTTTTTTTTTTAAGATTTTATTTATTTGACAGAGAGAAGCACAGCTAGAGAGGGAACACAAGCAGGGAGAGTGAGAGAGAAAGAAGCAGGCTTTCCACCGAAAAGGGAGCCCTATGTAGGGCTTGATCCCGGGTCTCTGAGATCATGACCTGAGCTGAAGGCAGTCGCTTAACCAACTGAGCCACCCAGGTGCCACCTAGAACAAATTCTTATAAGTAAAAAGTAAAACAATCTGGGACACATGTATAGGTATCTAGATATCTATATCTCTCTCTCTCATACCTGTCTACGTATGTTTATATGTGTGTGTGTATATATATATACACACAAAACGAATGTAAGAACCATAGCATTTAGTAGAAACAGAGGCACTGGGAAACATGAGCCCAGAAAAGAAGGAATCAAGAATATACATTTTAACTTTATACCTACTGCTGAATTTATATACATAGATATTTGCCTCTTAGAAATATTATCAATAATATATTATATATCAATAAATATATTATTTTCTCTCATTAAGGAAAATTTATCTCTGTAATCTGATTTTGTTTAATTCCAAGTTATTCCAACTTCTTCTCTTCAGATTGTTTTTATTTTCTTCTAAGTTATTTGAACTTCTATTTTAATTCTATGCAGTCTGTCTACTCCACCCAACTTCTATGAATAAGTGCGTGTATTCGATGTAAGAATAAAACATCTTAAACAGAGGCTTACAGTAATCCAAATGTACGTAATGATTTCTCACCTCTTTCTACCTGTCTCTAAGGATAAGAGAAACTTAAATAGGTTCTATCTAATGCTGTAAGTATATGCAAAGTCATCAACCTGATTGAATTAATGTTCAAAAATTAATGCCTATGTCACCCCAGATGAAACACAGGAAAATTCAATTTTTAATTAGATTCAAGAGAAGTTCTAATTTGAAGTAAAATTTTCCATTGGTGAATCTTGGTTCCTCTTGAGGAAGAAAAATTTCATCTTTCTATAAGAAAAAGTTTAAGTTTCTTTTCAGTATGTCAGCATTGACTAAGGAAACTATTCTTACATATCCAATTTATTTTATTTTATTTTATTTTTTTGGTGAGAGATTGGTGTCTAAGTTCTGGGAGACGAATTTTCTACTTTTTTTTTTGGTTCTGGAATATATAGAAAATTGTAATACATTACAGCATATTTTGGAAATAATTTGGGGGATGTGGGAGTATCCATAGCAGTTTGGTAAAATTTGCTTTCTTGCATAACCTGTTATAGAAACAAAAATAAAATACAGTATTAACAGGTATACTAAATATTGAACAGGAATAGGATTTGAACTACTAATAGTTTTAAAACAGCTTGCTTCAACTGACACACATTTTTCTTATCAGCTTTTATGTTGAAAATGGTTAGATGTAATTTTTGACCATGAATTTTAATAATGGCTTCTTCAAATTTTAGATATAGACATATCTATATCATTTCACATAAGTAAACTAAAAATGTTAAGTCTGCTTTTTAACCATCTTTTCAAAAATTTACAACAAATGAAATTAAAAGATTTAATACCTTCACTTTCTATGAACAACCATAATATTTTAATTTACTTGAACTTCTAAATGAATTTGAATACATTCAATGCATTCATTAAATTCATTTGATTGTGTTAATATAAAAAAAATTCAGAATAATTAGAAACCCCAACTTTCAGCATACCTGTCTTGACAGAGTAGTAATACTGGAAGTTTGAGTAAAATTAAAAGTTACTTCAGCCAGAAAAAAAGACAAGACTGCTTCTTGAAATTGAACTAAAGAGGAGACCCCACCAGTGGCCACACTTCTTGGACAATGTGTCATTCTTCCTGGCTCTTGGAACATAACCCATCTGTTAACTCCAGGGGTCATTTGTTTAAAATATTCTTGAAATAAATGTTCTGGGGGTAGAAGTGTCTTTGGCTATTGTGAGTATATATTCACAAAGCCCTGAGTGCCAAATCTAGCTCACACGCTTTCTAATTCCTGAGCTAATGAGACACAGTGTCACATCATACTCTGGTGGTGCAAAGATCAAGAATTCTCCACAAGGTTGCTTGTACCCGAAAGCAACCTACCTAGAAAATGCCTGTTACCCCAGAGCCTGCCAGGCTTTCTGAGATAGCTTGGATTTGTAGTCTATGAAACATACTGTCACATCAGTAAGTGATGGGAAGATTTTATTGAATAGTTGTTATCTTGAAGAGACAAAATAGATTTTGTACAGGCTTTTCTCTTGCTTGGAATGATTATTTAATAGATTTATTAATATTTAACTTAAATATACATTTAATAGAAGTTTATTTAATATCCTCACAAATTACTACAAATTGCTTATCTTTATTAGCTCTGTTTTACAAAGTGTGAAACTGAAACACAGAAAACTTGAACTTGCTCAAAACATCAGAGTTAGAAACTATCTCAGGCTCATGGAGTCTTAGTTCTACTTCCTCTTTATTTTAACCAAAAAGCAAAGGGAGGAAATCTGTTTTGAAGAGAGCTGAAGGAATCCAGACAGTAAGAAGGGAACGTATTTGTACCACACATTTCTGGCTCTAATCAGATCCCAGTCCCACCCAGAGTTTCATAAACAGTGCACATAGTAGGAAATACTCACGATTTGCCTTATTTTCCCTAAAAATACTTATCATCATTCCTCATCTTGCCTTGCCATTAGTCTACCTTTCCCAAATCTTTGTCATCCTAGTGCGAGACCAGGTTGCTCCTTCCCCAATGTCAATCGGCAGTCCGATTATGGCACTTTAACCTAATTATGTCTGTAAGCCTTGATCAACCTCTTTGGGTACTTACCCTATGTATCACCCACAAAGAGTCATACTGGACAGAGGCTGAATGAATCATTAGCAAGGAGTTTTTTACCTCTCATATACTATGTAACAAAAAGGTGCAGGTCTACAGCTGATTATCCGTAGCCATATGTTAATAACTTACTGCATGATCCAGCTGTAGTTTCTTCTACATTCTTCATTATTACTGGGGGTTTAGTGATTTAGTTCAAAAAGTTTTAAAGTTGACAAGTTAAATAAATGATATATTAAATGAAACTTTCTTATAGCTCAAATGATCTGCTAAATGTGCAAACATACAGTGTTTCCTAGACTAGGTATTAATCCTACTTAATCTATCAAAATTACATGTTTAGCATTCTGTTCTGATTTACTGTCTCTTTTCTAACAAGGAGATTAAAGATTCTTTTTTTTTGCCATCTATTGAATAATGTCATAGTTATAAATGGGAAGAACATCCCTGCCTTCTGGATTCTTATTTCACTTGCAAGATAACATCAGAAAGATAAAAATATATTGATTATCTAAGAAAATTCCCTCAAAAATGTAAGCAGATTACATGAGTAGATAGAATTATTCCTTAATTTTAAATCTCAAAATTAAAAACAAGACTCCTTACCTATTGAGATGTATATATAACAATGTCAAGAATGAAATGAAAATTTAAATTTAAATTTCAGAGATAAAGTGTAAAGGTAATGAAATTATAAGATATTATCAAATATCCAATTACCTAATACATAAGTATTGCTTAAATATCAGTTTCTTGAATCTACTATAGAAAACAGTTAAAAAAAATCAAACTATTGATGAAAAAATGGGTTTTCTCATCTTCATTAACATGAAATAGCAATCACTATGAATGGAAACCAAATTTATCACTCTAATGAGAAGTCAACAATCTAGAAAATATGGAGTGAACAGATACATTATTTGAGAGTCAAGTACATTTTTTTTTTAATTTTTTGTGGTGAGAACACATAACATGAGAACTCCCTTCTAACAATTTTTCAGGGAACAATACAATGTTGTTAACTGAAGGTATAAGGTCAGGCAGCAGATCCCTAGAACTTATTCATCTTCTACAATGGAAACAATACATTCTTTGAAGGGCAATTCCCCATTTTCTCCTCATGCTGGCCCCTGGCGGCCACCATTCTTATCTCTGCTTCTATGAGTCTGACTCTCTTAAATGCCTCGAAAAAGTGCAATCATGTACTACTATTTGTGCTGTGACTAACTTTTTTTTACTTTTAGACTTTTTTTTACCATTTAGGCTTTTTAGTCTAATGCCCTCCAGGTTCATACAAGCTGTCATACACATAACAGGAAGTTCTTTGCTTTATTTTTTTTTAAATCTGAGTAATAGTCCATTGAATATTTTTTTAAAAATTTAATTTTTTTCAGAGAGAAAGAGAGAGCGAGAACTAGCACCAGCAGGGGAACAGCAGGCAGAAGGAGAAGCAAGTTCCCTGCTAAGCAAGGAGCCAGATGCAGGACTTGATCCCAGCATTCTGGGATCATGACCTGAACTGAAGGCAGATGCCTAACCAACTGAGCCACCAGGGCATCCCTCATTGTGTATTTTAAAGGAGGCTTATAAAACTGAGATATAATGGAATGTGAAGCACTGATATAGAAATATTTCCTATTTTGTTTTTATCATTAATATTTTGCTTTGCATGCAGTTGGGTATATATGATGTATCTTCAAATAAATGGATTAGAAATCTGGTGTCCTCACCAAGCAGAATTAAGAGCCCTCTTGTGGCTATGCATTCACATTAGATCAGTCAGCAGTTGAGTGTGAGTGTGTCTGTTTATGCGTGTGTGTGTGCGTGCATGTGTGTTTTCTCCAGCCACTTTCAGCTGAATAGGTGCCAAAAAAAAAGAGTTGGATTTAATCAATGTTAAGGTTTTTCTGAGAAATAGTGAAAAAACAAGTAATGGGCACAAGAGTTGACAGAATATTAAAGGGAAAGATCCTATAGTTTCCATATTTGATCTTAAAAGAATATAAGTCAATACATAAGGAAAAGATTATAAAGAGGAGTTGAAAGCCAGAGAGGAGAAAGATTGCAACCTGCTCACAAATCAAATGTGAAGTCTTTCTTCCCTGGGCAACCAATATGAAATTGAAATTCATTCCCAGAAATCTTTATTCTGCCTGCTGATTTATTCTGCATTTACCAGTTTAATATAGTAAATAATACCTATTTGTCATAAACTCTATATTCATCCCCATCCCCTCATTCTCAAGAAATAGAAGTGAGATTTTCATCCCCCAGTAAAGTTTTATCTATGAGTTCCAAGAACATAATACTTTATTATAATCACTGTGCCTGTCATAATATTAGCCCATAGACACAATGGTTTACATTGTGTTCTAAAACCTAAGGATAAGCAACAAGCAAAGAAGCTATGATTCCAATTGTTTAGTGTATTGAACTGAGAATAGAATGTGAATTCCTTCTCCTCCCTAACCCTGGAGAGGCAGACATTTCCTTAGAGTTATGGCAAAGAGTGAGGCTAGAAACACAAAAGGGGCAATTAAGACTGGCTCTAAGGACCTGGGAGATGGTGAAATTCCTTTGGAAATCAGGAAATGAACATTTTTTGTCACTGGAGATATTTCCTAATTATATTTACAAATAATATATGTACCCTCTTTGTTCTTGTGTTCTTTTGAAGCTCCATCCAGAGGAGAAAATTCCCTGAGTAAGAACAGCAAAGTAATAGATATAATTATTTTCCTGAGCGTTTATTTTTAGCTTTATTATCTTGCCTTTATTTTCATTTAGTTGGAATCAAATTATTACCTCATAAAACAGGACAATGATACTATTACTGCTCCTATTTTATAGTTTGCAGACATATTCTACATTATCAGACTCCGAATTTCAGTCTGTAAAGTCAGGAACACATATTTTTAAACTGAAGGGTGGAGTAGAAGAAAAAATGCTAAGTAGCACAGACAACTCTTTCACATCACCTTCTTCACTTCATTACATTTTAATGGAAAAATAAACAGCTCAAACTTGGATTCCTATGATTTGTTCTGGGTGTTCAAAAGGGTGCACATATAATTCAATAACCAGATTCATATTACAGTATCAAAATAGCTACCGGAATCTCTTGGCATTCAGGATTCCATTACCTTAAAACTAAGATAGTGAATATCATTACTCACAAAACTAGTTTTTTCTTGCACTGCCCTATTGGTGGGCATTAGAAGCTGAGTTACAGACATCTGGCTATTATGTGATTATTTGTAAACAAATCAGATTAAAGTTCATTAAATTCATGACACACATGAAGTTTCCTGAAGTATTATTTCACATTTCTGTAACTTCAAAATGACTATATATTCAACTATATATATGTAACCATTAAGTTGCTAGAATTTTTGCATCATATTGTAGATGCACTGGCAAAAGAATTTAATGAAATATGCATAGCCACGCTCAAATTATCTTAAGCATAAGCAAATGTTATCTTCAAACCTTAATCATAAGTGTTTTATGTACATATGCAAATACTGTAGAAACTATTTTAATATGTGAATTATTTACTAGAATAAGCAATCATTGGGTATTTAAAGAATATATAAGCAGTTCCTATGGATTTATTGTGATTTACAGTGGGAATTTGCAGACAGCATATGAAAGATGTTTTATGTGTCTTTTTTTCTGCCACATTTCAATTTAAGAACTTCTACAATGTTTGCATAATTTTGTGCTGTTTCTTCATGTATCTAATTGTTAAAAAGGCCCATGCTGTTCTCACCAACTAGCCTAGATGATACACTTAAGACACAAAATAACATACCTGCTTTAGTCATATTGGGTTGTCAAAACAAAATATCACAGTCTGGGTGGCTTAAACAACAATTCCTGAAGGTGAAAATCTGAGATCAGTGTGCCAGGATGGTCCATTTCTGTTGAGAGCTCTCTTCCTGGTGTGTAGAGATGGCCGCCTTCTGGTCGTGTCCTCACATGGGCCTTCCTTGGAGAGACTAAGCTCTCTGGTATCTCTTTTTATAAGGACAATAATCTTATTAGATCAGTCCTCTTCTTATGGCCTACTAAATCTGTATTACTTCTGTAGAAATCCCACCACAAATACAGACACACTGATGATTAGGGCTTCAACATAGGAATTTGTGGGGGAGTAAAGTGTCATAAATATTCAGTCCATAACAATGCCAGAGCATATCACTTTAATTATGACATCGAGTGCACGGGAGAAATGTTGTAAAAATAGGTCATCTTAGAACTCACAGAGTGGATAGTATACTAAGATTTCTTTGGCAATTTCAGAGAAATTTTAACTATGATGATGGATTTGTCATTACATATTATATCTGATATCTAATATAATTGACTCCATTTTCTATTTTAAATACTGCCACAGTCACCTAAAATATATTTACTGTATTTAAATAGTATTGTTCTATAAATATCTTCTAGGATTAAAAATAATCCAAATCATATTTGTCTTTGTATAAGTATAATTAACTCCAAAACTAAAACATTTTCTTTTTACATAAAAACTTAAAATGATGTCAAAGCTTTCTGGTCTGCACATATCTCTATAATTTATATTTCCTTTCCTTTGATTATTGAACAGTGTTAATAAGGTATTTAGTACCAGTCTTCTGTGTTTCTGTGCTGTTACTTTCAAATCACAATGCTTTTCAAACTTCTAGCTCTCTTTCGGCTCCTGACTTCTATCTAGAGACAATTAATATGTCTGTCTCCTTTTCCTTCTCATTCCAGGAGTCTCGATACTGTTTTCTAGGAATTTGGTGACTACCTATGAATTTTTAGTAGGTGTTTTTGGTGGTTTTACTTTGAGACATTTCTGCTTGCTAAAAATGTACACATTAAACATACTAGATGGTGATGATATAAATACTCTGCAGTCATGATGGAGAAGTATTTTTAAAAAAGAAATCCCTGTGTAGGAATGAAGAATTCCCTGTCTGAGGGATTATTCATGAATAGATAGCTCAAAAAGTAGGTGAAGGTGATCAACAGGGATCTATAGAAGTAAGTCAGTCATTCGTTTCTTTCAATGCCCACCATTTTTCAATGGACTATGGGGAAAAACTTTGTCCCCTCCCCAAAAAGACCAGGAACTAGTGGACTTAAATAAATTTAGGTAAAAAGAAAGTAATTGTAATTTTCATTTTAGATAGATGGATAAACACTGTTCATAGGAAACATAGGAAGTAAGAGAGTTCTTATCACCTGAAAGAAGACAAATCAGCTAAAGAAAAGTTAAACCATTTCTTTAGTAAAACCATAAGAGAGATTGTCTTAGGGGACAGTAATTTTATTTTTTTAGCAAAATCTAGATTTTTTGTATCTATTGTTATTTTCAATAAAAAAACTTTACTGTGGAAAATAACTGATTCTTAAAGTAATTTTGCACTTTATTTCTTGGTGACTTTCCATTCTCAACAATTTTCCTTGACTGTTTCCTTTATTAACAAAACTATTTTCTGAATATATAATACATGTCAGAAAGTTTGACAAATATATAAAAAATAGAAATAAAACACAGTAGGAAATGTACAAGAGTTTTCTGTCTTCATGCAAGAAATAATAAACTGGAGGGAATATAAAGATTTGAATGTAGAGTTACAAATGAAGACATTTTAAATGAAAAATAATGCCAGAGAGCACCCAACATGTATTAATCATCATGTTTGTTGCAAACAGCAGATCTAACTAATTTACTCTGGAAAATAATTCACCAGAAGAATATATTTAAAGACAAACTACGGTCTCTAAAAAAATGGCAGAAAACAGGATATACAAGGGCAAAGACATAGGGAGGGGACCTGAAACAGACACTAGTAAGCCACTCAAGGGCCACCCTCGTGCCCCTCCCTCCTGGTGTCTTGCATCTTCTGTTCTTTCAGTCTCACTTCTGTCTTTTGTCTATATGCCCCTGCTTCATTCCCACGGGGCAGAAAATACTAATTTCAAGACTTAGGCTACCTTTCTAAAGCATCAGTGATGCAAAGGAAGGATTTTTTTTTTTTCTAATACTGGGTAGCAAAAATAAGTACATGTTTTCTTCAGTATGTAAATGTAATTGGTGTTACAAAAGAAATCTGATACTATGCAGAAGTTATCTTGAGTAATACACTTGTTTTTTAAGGGCATAGAAGAAAAATAAGGTATGTTAAAAAGTGATATAGATATATAAAGACAGATTCAGAGGGTTAAATACAAATCAGATATGAAAGATTTTGAAAGTTGAAATTTAAAAGAGAGCAAAAGAAGCAATAATTAAGGAAACAGTGGAATAATTTCTCAATTGCCCAAAGACTCAACTCAGTTATATTTAAAAATAATTATTTTATTTGAAACAAAAAATCAAAAATAAAATAGGTAAGAATGGTTTTTCTGAAGGGAACAAAAAGTAGTTTGACCTTAATCTTTATTAAAAATCTCATTGCCGGGACGCCTGGGTGGCTCAGTTGGTTAAGCAACTGCCTTCGGCTCAGGTCATGATCCTGGAGACCCGGGATCGAGTCCCACATCGGGCTTCCTGCTCCGTGGGAAGCCTGCTTCTCCCTCTCTCACTCCCCCTGCTTGTGTTCCCTCTCTGGCTGTGTTTCTCTCTGTCAAATAAATAAAAAAAATCTTTAAAAAAAAA
>PITA01013008.1:14030-59577 GCA_004023965.1 Spilogale gracilis
AAGAGTGTGTGCACAAGTAAGGTGGCAGGGGGTGGGAATCAATCTTAAGCAGACTCCCCACTGAACACGGAGGCCGATGTGGGGGGGGGCTCAATCCCGCCAAAATCAAGAGCCGGGCACTTAACTGAGACCCACCCAGGTGCTCCAACACCTGTTCGTATTTTAAAAGAGCCTCGAGGATGTCAAAGAGAAAAGGAAGACCCACGAGGAGGCAGAAGGTGGGGGCTGGACCACAGTGAGGACAGGGAGGCAAGGAGCACTCATCAGAGCCTGGATGCATCTGAATGGAGTGTGTTGAGAAAAAGAATCTAGCATGACCTCAGTTTTTTGGCCTGAGTTCCTGGAAGGACAGCACTGCCATTCCGTGTAGAATGAAGAGGCCGGAGAAGGGGAGAAGGGCCGGCTTCGGGTTCTGACTGTTAGGCTGGTGCGCCCCTCGGACATCTGAGGGGTCCCGCTGAGTATCTAGACCTGAGTCTGGAGTCTGGGCCCAAATCAGCAGCGGGGGTGTGGCCGTGAGCGCTGCGTGCAGACCACAGCTTGCGCTCGTGCTGGCAGAAAAGAGAAGTGGCCAAAGGCCAGCCAGCCCCCGAGTGCTCACGGGCGGGCGTCGGGTGGGGGGGAGGCCACAATGGAGCCGTCGACCATCAACGGGGACCGGAGAGCACGCCTGTACGGCCCAGGGTTGCCAAGAGAACACCTGCACCAAGAGCCACCTGCCGGACAACTGAGCAAACAGAGGACCAGATGGACAGCAACCTCGAGGGAGCTGCTTCAGAGCAGAAGTGGGGACAGGCACACACACGGGCCACATGCGCAGACCATGCAGACTCACGCAGGCCACACACAGGCTACGCACATGGACTACACACGCAGACCACACACGCTGACCACGCAGGGAGACGGACCGTGCTGAAGACTCGGCTTCCACGGCGTGCAGGGCTGGACTCAGAGTTCTTAGGGGCATGACGTAGGGGCTGAGTAAATGGGGGGCAGGCTAAGGGGACAGAGAGGCCATGGGCAGGTTTGAGGATCAGCTAGAAGGTGGACCTGTGAGGGAAAGCAACACCCTGGGGGCTCTCAACCTGCCCAGAGCAGCCTATGGAGAGGGCACCCCTGCCCTGCAACTGCGGGTTGGGCGATGCAGGAGGGGACGCGGAAGGGGAAGGGCGGGTTCAGACACCAGAGCGAGGAGCCTGGGGCAGAGGCTCGAGTCTGGGTGTGGAGGGCAAGCGGCAGCTGAGAACGCAGGGCCCACGGGCGGGGAGCAGCGGGGTCGGCCCGGAGCCACAGAGCCCCAGCGCCCACACCACACTGTCATCACTCCGCACCAGCTCCCACCTCCCGGACCATCACAAAGCACCCTTGTGGATGGGCCCACGTGACAGACACACACAGAGGCCCTGTCCACCGGGCACCGTCTGGATGTAGGGACTGTCAAGTGTCACAGAGGAGAGCACAGGGCGCGGCCACCTCTGAAGACTCTCCAGGGGCCGTGAGGGGAAGCGTAAAAGACCCCTTATTTCCCTCAGCAGCGAAGGCTCAGGAGAGTGTGGACCCCAAGGAAGGGGGAGGGAGGGGCTTGGCACCTACTTGAGCACCTGGGCGACGGTGTTGGGCCCGTACCACTGGCCGACGGACTTGCCCTCGCCAACTCCCATTTGTGCTGCAGGAAACAGACGAGATCAGTGACGTGCGCCCCCCCCCTTGGACCCTCCCCCAGAAGAGGCCCGCCTTGGCAGCAGCACGCGGCAGGGGGAACACTCCCTAGGAAGCCTGGCCCGGCACACCCACCCCTGCCTCCAACAGGGGCTCCTGACAGACTCCAGGACGCTTCCTCCCGGAGGGACAGAGGCCGCCTCAAGGGTCGTCCCCCACTATGAGCCAGGATCCCAGCTCTTCAACCACGAGCAGGATGGAGAAAATTCAATGACTCAAAACTATACCTTCACTTCCTAATGTGAGTGAGAATGTGACGCTCCAAACAAAGGCTTAGACTCAGCGATGGGCGCAGACGGGGATGAGCCCTGGAGACGGTGGCGTGCCACGAGCCCCACGAGCAGCCCGCACGCCCCCGCCCTGCGCCGTGGCGGCCCCCAGCAGCCTCATGCCACACGCCCCCAAAACCACAGAAGTGCTCGGGGGGACCCGGCGCGCTCGCGGCCCCCACCTATCTGGTGGATGGAGTAGTAACTGTCCTTCCTGTCGATGAAGGCGCTGAGGACGCTGAAGTAGCTGTCGGGCTGCCTCCCGCGCCGCGTCCACCTCCAGTCTGCGGGACACAGGCACGGTGCGCGCTTACCAGGAGACGAGAACGAAGCCCGTACGTCTCTAAAACACTCAGGCTGCAGTGATGCCCTTTCTGGAACTTTTCTACAGTTAAAAGCCAAATTCTCTGGGATTGCCAATGCTTATGTGCTGACCCATCAAAACAAATCCACACAGAACAGGAAACAGCTTCAGTGACATAAACATGATCCCTGGACCCCGAACTTTCATCAATATTCTTAAAGTCCCATTTTCTAGATCAATGAAAACCAGTGGGGGCTGCTCAAGAAGGCCCTGGGGCCTGGTCCGTGTGCTGCGGGTAACCGAGCCCCACAGCTCGCTTCCGCAAGGCGCTGCGGTCCCCGGGGCCGTGACTTACCTCGGCCTAAATGGCGGCACAGCAGGGCCTGGGCGAAGATCATCTGTCCGCACCGCAGCATGCAGCCCCAGCCCGTGTCCGAGGTGGGGCCGGTGCCCCCTGTCACGGAGGGCAGAGAGAGAGGCCTCGCCGTCAGATGGCCCAGCAGGTCAGAAGTCCCCTGGCAGGAGGCCCTGGTCCTAGCACGCTTGGGTCGGCCATTCGCCATGTCAGCTCCACCTCAGATGACAGGCCATCCTGAACCTGGTCAAGCCAAGGGCACACTCACTGGGCAATGACATCTCCTGCCAACCTCTCGAAAGGGGCAAAATGCACGAACAAGTCCGTCACAGAGAAACAGAAAGTTTGGGAAACATGGCAGACACTGTCTCGTGAGCAATCTAGGCAACTCCAAGTTCAGTAAGGAAGACCATCCTCCAAGCATGGAAAGGGCAAAGATGCCATCGCTGGGAGTGCGGGCCGGGTGTGCAGGAGGGCAGCAACACAAGCCAGCGGGGTCAGCAACAGTCCTGAGCCTTTAAGCACATATGCCCTGGGGCCCAGCCACAACACACCCGCTGCCAGGACCCAATAGGAGGCCGACACTGGGCACCACGGTTCCACGTGCACTCCCAGACGGGCCCCAGCGTGCCAGCGTGAGAGCAGAGGCCCCGATGTCCGAAGGACCGGCAAGGCGAGAAGACCGAGGCCCCTCAAGTGGCACCACTTCCCTGCAGCGTCACCTCCGAACCCAGGCAGCCCCTCCCACAGGCGCCCCAAGGGGCAGAGCTGGGGGTGCGATGGAGCACTGTGCTGGGGTGAGCGATGACTCCCATACACAGCAGGCCTCTCTCCACGGCTGGAGAAGGGAAGATCATCCCGGCCCTTAGCAGCAGGCACTTTGCTCCTCAGTGACGCTCCCAAACACCCCCTGGGCCCAGACAGTGGCCTGCAGGACAGGGGTGTCCCCGCAGTGGTGCCCTGCACACCTCCACTGCCAGAGAACACAGGCGACCACATCTCAGGGCGGGGCCTGATGGAGCCCGGCCACCCGGGAGCCACAGCCTCCCTGTGCCCACCCTCTGGTTTCAGGTTCTCCAAATGGCAAGGGTGAGGCCAAGAGCCAGGGCGCCGCCCCCGTCCATCTCCAGGGCCGCGGCGAGGAAGAGCCGCTCGGAGTGGGACGGACAGTAGTGCGGTGTGCACGCAAGGCACACCCACCCGGCAACTAAGGGGGGGACACAGCAGGAAAGGTGAGGACACCGAGCAGCGGCCTCCAAATACCGCGGGCCGACAGTCCGAAGCACACGGTGACAACCGCGACCCAGCACAGCGTGCCGACGTACAAACCGAGGCCTCCCCGGAAGCCAGACCCACACCTTCGCACTCTATGCTGCTTGTGACTCATTACCCTGACTCTGAGGTCCCGGTAGGAAACCAGGACTGGCAGCGGGAAAACGCCTACCCCTGGGAGAACCAGGAGTCCTGGCTTTGGACCCCAGCTCCACTACACGCGGGGTGAGACCTCAGCCAGCTTCCATCACTGGGGCTGCCGTGAGGTCGGAGATGGATGACAAGTACCTGGCACACCGAGGCCAACACTGCTCGCCCGAGCTGCCCCATAAAGCCCGTGTCTCCCATCACGGGCTGTAACCCGCGGCGTACTTACCAATGGCTGGGAAGTTTTTCCTGTACGTAAACCAAAGTCTGGATGCCACATCAGACAAGATCTCCTCCTTTTCTAGGGATTGTTTAAAAAAAGAAAACACACACAGTCTTAACTTGGTAAATCGTGTTATAGGAAGGTAACAGATAACTGTTATCCCCACAACGTAAGAGCACAGCGGGCTCTGACACGGCTGATACCTGTGAAAATGCTGTATTTTCTACCCAGTATCCACACAGGCTCTGAGGTCTCCGGGAAATCCTCAAACTCGGCAAATCGAAGAGTGTCGTAGGTCAGAGTAGCTGTCGAAACCAAACACACATTGGTCCTATTTTTATCATTTCATAAAACAACATGGGAGGTCATTGCTAGCATTTCTGCTTACAGAGCTCTGTGTAAGTTTGTGTCTCCGCAAGGCTGTGACAACCGCCGAAGAGAAAACGCCGCCGCAAGCAGCAGGGCCGCAGCCCTGAGCCCCGCCTTCCGGCCAACGCGAGGCCAGGGCCAGGGCCGAGGGCGCGCGAGGACTGGTTTTAAACTGAAACCTACAGGACAAGAGCAACCCCTGCATCTCAGTGTACAAGCTGAACAGAAGGCGGACTCAGTGTCCCCCAGGAGCGGGTGCCCAGAGGCCGAGGGGGTGGCAGGTACGTCAGGAGCAAGAAATGCAAGCTCGGGGGTGACGACCAGCCACGGAGGGGCAGATATTATTCCTGGGTGGGACCCTCCCCCAGACACAGACGGACCCTCCGGCAGAGTCCCTGAGGCCCCCTGCAGCTGCTCCCCCTGAGGCGCTCCTCTAAGGGCACAGCCGCCAGCCCCCACCGCCCAAGGGGGTCGCTGTGCCCGGAGCCACCAAGCCCAAGCACCATCTCATCCTGTGCTGCTTCGGGTCAGAAGCCGTCCTCGGAAGCCGGCTGAGGAAACCCTCTGTACGCAGTTGCCAGGCTCAGCAGAGCAGACCAAGCCCGGGAGGTAAGGGCACAGGGTGGCCTGGTCCCCCAACTCTTCAGCTGCTCCTCCCAGAACCCTAAACACACAGCTCTCTCGGCTGCCTCGAGTCTCAGTGGTGCCCAGTCACTCGTGCCCTCACCTGCAACTGCCCAGGTAACTCTGGGACTTCAATCATAGTAGTTTCTCCCACATCTCAAATTTATTTTTTGACAATAACCCCACCTTTTGGTAACGATGTATTAATTTTTAAAAACCCAAAGACTACAAAAATATCATTTAAAAAAAAATCACCCGCAGCTTCACACCCAGCAAGGAATCTCCTTCCAGAAGTCTCTGCGTAGACCCGTGAAGGAAACCATACTACACCGTGACTTCCTTGTCTCTATTCTCTCAACGACGACGGTCAGTCCACAGAGACAGAGCTCCGGTGAACGTCTGACAGTCTCACAGCACCCCGCGGCACAGACGTGCAGGCCACCGGTAACTCCCGCGCCCTGGTGGGGTGCTCCTCACGTACCCCGCGGGGGCATCCCCGCGCGTCCTTCTGTGCTGTGCACAGCCCCCGGAGGTGCAGGGGGCACGTGCTGGCTCGAGCGCCTGGCAGTGGAGGTTCAAATCCGAGCTCGAGCACTGCCTGGGCCTCTTGACCGGTCAGTGTAGAAATTTTCTTACTCATAAAATGGGGGGAAGAATAACAGGATGCCCTCACGGTGCAGCTGAGAAGTATCCATGAAACCCTTGCCATGACATGGGCACACGTGAGCTGGCAGACAGAAGGGCGCCAAGGTCAGCCCGGGTCATTCATACCGAGGACACAGAACTGCAGGCTCAGGGCCACTCAACTGTCCTATAGCTAAAAGGCTAAACCGGATGCATGGCTAATTCCCAGTCCCAGGGCTGGAAGACCAACGCTCCATGAACAAAGAAATCCACAGCAACCGAAGACCCTGCATTTGCGACTTCAAGAATTCTCCAGCTGCCAGGAACCCAGACCCCGCTCTGCCTTTTCTTCTTTTCACCTGAAGCCTGACAGTGCCAGGGCAGTCTCATTGCTTCCAGAACCAGCTGTGCTGCCCGGGGCGCCCACGCACGATGGCGGGCGCTGGGGGCCCTCAGCCGCTGGGCTCCACGCAGGGGCTCTGCTCGGGGGGTCTGACATGCCTGTGCTTCCTCAGCACCAACCAAGCGCTCCAGGCTCAGGAACAACCAGGATGCAGGCTTCTCTCCCCTCCTTCCACGTAAGACCACCTGTTTCTGCACGGGACTGTAAGTGCTCCGGCGTGAATTCAAGTTCCATGTTCTCGAGGAGCCGCACGCATCACGCTGTCTCTGCTGCTTCTCTACTGTGAGGACCCCGCGCTTTCGCTGATATGCAGATTCAAACCCAAATGTTTACACTCAAGGTAAGAGGATGCCAAGCCACTCGGGTGACACCGCTGCAGCACGGCAGGACCTGAACACCCCCGCACCCCGCCCCACGGATGCCCAGGACCCTTCAAAGGCCACCGCCACAAACGAACGATGCGGAGACGGCAACCAGTCCTGGAGGGCTACTGGGTGCTGCGGGCGGCTTGCTCTGGCCCACAGGGGTGGCGGCTGTCCAAGGACCACAGCCCTGTATCAAAGCTGGGGTGCCTTTGAAGTGGAGAGGCTGTCATCAGGGAGGTGGCCGAGGCGAAACCCGCGTACTCGTCGGGTTTACTAGCAAAGTTTACAGGCAACCAAGCCAACTTCAGACGGAAAGGAAGAAGAGGGGTCCATTAAGGCAGCCCTTTGTCTCCACGTTTTATACGACAGCTAACAGAATTATGGGTTGCGTGGTCTCAGATTCTTCTCTGCATCAGCCACAACCAAGCAGGGCGACCGACGCACTGTCCGTCATTCCAAGCCAGGGAATGAACTCTCGGGAAGTGACCCCGGCTCCTGTCAGATGAGCAGGAGCCTCGAAGTGAGAGAACACACTGGTCATCTGCGGGCTCCCTAAGGAGCACTCCCACGCCCGGGTGCCCCACGCTCCTCGCACCACTGGCCCTCCAGCTGACTGCGCACGCGAGCTGTCGCCCCGGAACCCCGCTCCTGTGGGGTGCAGGCCCCGTGAGCCTCTGGAACTGGCTGCAGGCACAGCTCCCCCAGGGCGCGGCAGCTCCCCCACCCAGGGGCCGTGTTCCTGTTGGTCCTGGGGGCGCTGCGGACAGAGGGTGTGTCCACCACGCCCGCTGAACACAGTCCCCGCTGTGGGCAGCCTGAAGTCTGACCCACACTGGGTGGAGACCTTCCTGTGCCCCAGTTTTCTCACTGGTCACATGGGAACAGCTGGGTTTCCCTTGGGGATGGTGTGAGGAGACGTGAAAAGCTGTGCCCCACACCAGGCGGGCAGCAGTGAGCACATTTTGGGCTGGGTCTCCGGGGAGTCACTGGGAAGGGGAAGCTGGTGACGCCACAGTGACCCATGAAGACCAGTCCCCACGTCCTGTAGCCCGTGTGGTACCCAGTGCGGCGACGCAGGACACGCACCCAAGCACGGGGTCCACCTCGATAAAGCTGAGTCTAAGCCACAAGCTATCGTTCCAACACTGGGCTTCAGGGAGCAGAAGCTAGCCGTCCCTGACACTGCACAGGCAACCCCAATACCCCGAGACTTCTGCCCTGGAAGGTGTGCACGCAGAGCCCCACAGACCCGCAGCAGCTCCGACCACGAAAGCAAGTGGAGGACGTCTCACCCCCACACAGCCAGCAGAAAGTCTCGAGTGGCCATTGGTGGCTCTGCCATGTCCTGCCTGCAGCAGGGGACGCGACACTGGAATGACAGCCCGGGCGTCCCCAGGGCTCCCGCTGACGGAGGCCCACTCACTTGGCACAGGCCGCCTGCAGCCCTCCAGAGCACCAAGCTCCTCCGCCTCCGACTGCACTCTGGCGGTGCTCTCAAAGACACCATTGGCTCCTCACACTCAATTTTCTCAGGTCTATGAACATTTGTTTCTGGAGACAGAGACCCCACTTGCTAGCTGTGGGATGCAGGGCCTGGTCCCTCTGCCACAAGGCAGGACACAGCAGCGGCTCTGCACCCCCGTGGGGCAGGAACACAGGGCAGGCACCAGGTTCCAGCCACGGGGGCAGCACCTCCTCGCCCTCCTCTTCAGAGGATTTCAGGCCTCGTTACCTAGAAGATGAACCTGACTCTCCCTTGCTCCCTACACAACACTCCTTCTCTCGTCGGCGGTAATCTAGTGAAAACACTTATCAACATATGCACAGAACAAAACACGTTACAGAATGCGAGTTCAGAAAAACAGCTGAATAGGATAACTAGTACTTTTCTATTTTAAGACTAAACTTGAGGGGCGCCTGGGGCGCTCAGTGGTTAAGCGACTGCCTTCGGCTCAGGTCATGATCCTGGAGACCCGGGATCGAGCCCCACATCGGGCTCCCTGCTCAGCGGGAAGCCTGCTTCTCCCTCTCTCACTCCCCTGCTTGTGTTCCCTCTCTCGCTGTGTTTCTCTCTGTCAAATAAATAAATAAAATCTTAAAAAAAAACAACTAAATTTCACAGTTACATCCGCACAGATCGACCCAACACAGAGGCTCAGACTGACCAGCTTCACGGTGGCTTGAGGCCAGCAGCCTCTGCATCCTTCCCAGAGAGGCTCACCCCGAGTTAATTAGGGTCAGTACCATTCCATCACTTCCGCATACGGTACCGAATCATATGTGAAGCACCGCACATACTCCGGAGTGAAAGGGAGTCCGACCGCGAAGAGAACTAACGGGACACACCGGGCAGGCAAGGCCACAGGCGCTGCGGGCAGTCTGGGTGAGTCCTTCACGGGCACTCTCCCTCATATGGTCACCTGGGTCCCGGACACCTGATTTTCCACATTTCCCTCCAACACGTCTCTGACCACACCAGGAAGAGGAAGCAGAAAGCTCCTTAACTATATGGTAATTTCATTAGAAACAAATATTTTAGTATTATTAATCTGGCAGAAAAACATCACTTTTCAAAGTTATTTCCCTCAAACACCTATAGCTTCTGAGAGATTATGCTTTATAAATAAAATCAAAAGGTTCTCCTTTTTGTCTAGAAAATGTTTATGTTTAGGAATGACAGGTGGCTTGTTCAGTTAAGCATCTGCCTTCGGCTCAGGTCATGATCCGAAGTCCCGCATCAGGCTCCCTGCTCGGACTCTCCCTGCCGCTTCCCAGCTTGTGTGCGCACTCTCGCGCTCTCTTTCTCTCCGCCAACTAAATAAAATCTTAAAAAAGAAAAGAAAATGTTTATTTTTAGAGTAACAGGTTTGCAAGTAGTTACTTTTCAAACCCCAAACAGTTTTCATGAAGATGTCGGCAGTCCCGTTCTGAATGAAAAGGAAGGGAGAGAGAGGAACAGTGCCCGGAAAGGCAGCACACCAGAGACCGAGAAAACACTGTGCCTGCGAACACACGACGCAACCCCACACTGAGCCCCGATGCCTCACAGGGGTCAGCAGCCCTCCTTCCCACTGCCACCTTGCACACTAACACAGTCTCTAAACTGAACTCCTTACAGTGCAGGAACGCGTAAGTTGCCATTAATTCGAGTTCTGCTTCCTTGATTACCAACCACATGCCAGACACAGCTGAAACCCTGGAGACACAAGCTTGAGATACGGGCTCCGTCCTCAGGGGCGCACAGCACACACACCCCCGCCCCGGCTCCTTGAGCCCAGAGTGTGTCCTCACACACAGTGCTGGGGGCTCAGTGGAGAACACAACCAGCCTGTGGTCCACCTGCCACCACTGGACCTCTCCATGCCAGCCAGCAGTCCTGAGTGCCCCTCTCAGGCCCCTGCTCTTTTCTCCTCCTCCCAGACCCTCGGGGACTCATCCAAAGCAGCTTCCCACACTCTTGGACCTCGAGGCCAGGCCTACACCCTGAGCTCCAGGCCCATGGGCCCTCAGCCTCCCTGGACATCACAACAAAGATGTCTAACAATAGTCAGCACGTACAAAACCACAGCCCCCCACCAAGCAAGACCCCCAAAGTCTTCCCCACCAGAGGTTCTCAGCTCAGGCCATACCTCTCCACGCCTCCCACCACCCCATTCCTTCCAGCTTGTGCAGAACCTTCTCAACCCTCCAATACATCCACCCTGAGCTCAGCTCCCCCGGTCTCTGACTTGCCTCACTGCGGACAGCCTCCTAACTGGTCTCCTTGTTTCTGCCCTCGCCCCTCTGCAGGACATGAGCCAGTCTGCTAAACACACGTCCAGTCACCTTACTCCTATACTCAAAACCTTCCAAAGACTCACCAGCTCATTTACAATAAATAAACACCCCAGTCCTCACTACAACCCAACCGGGCCCTGTGACTGGGCCCAATCTGTCTCTCGGCCTTCAGCTCCTGCTGGTCACCCCGACTGCTGCATCCTGGCCACAACGGCCCGCTTGCCCTTCCTCCTGCACTGCTTCTGGGTCTTGGTCTTAACACCCCTGTCTGCAGGGAGATTTTTTTCCTGGTCCTTCTAACTATAATTCAAACTCCCTCTTGCTTGGTCCACGTCACTCTCCGCTGTGAGCCAGAAGCTTTCTGTCTATTCTGTTCACTTCTCTAGCCCCAGGGTCTAGAACAGTGCTCAAGATAGACCTCATTCAAACTCATACATAACAAACGTAGTTTCGCAGGGGTGTAAGCCGTGGTCAAGGAAGGCAGAGTCGGTCAGGAGTCCAGGATCAGAGGAGGTTGCAGCATGAACGACCCCTAAAAAGACGTACAGCAAGCACCGTGTCAGAAAAGCCTCCTCGCCCCAGCCTCCAAGCACCATCTGTTTCTATGAGCATCAACAGCAGCCTTCACACCCAGAGACTTTTTTCTACTCTGGAATACCCTTCAACTTTACCATGATGATTTTTAAACGTTTTGTAAAAAGATTTGATTTTTTCATGTTTTTTAAAAAGATTTTATTTATTTATTTGACAGAGAGAGATCACATGTAGGCAGAGAGGCAGGCAGAGAGAGAGGAGGAAGCAGGCTCCCTGCTGAGCAGAGAGCCCGATGCAGCCTTGATCCCAGGACCCTGAGACCATGACCTGAGCCGAAGGCAGAGGCTTTAACCCACTGAGCCACCCAGGCACCCAATTTTCATGTTTAAGGTGGTATGACCAACACTGAATTGTGTTTTCCACCTTACCCAAGTCTCTCCTACGATGTCTGAAGCATCCAAGCAGTGATAACTTCAAAGAAAGCAGATAAATAGTTCTATTCTTTTCTCCATCCCATTTCCCCAGCAAACAGTTAAACACTCTCTGTGGTTTCCCTTTTTTAAACAAACTTCACACACACACAAAAATCTGGTTTACATGCTTCTTTGGGAGCTGGGACTTCTGTTTGCTCCAGCCAGATGCCACAAGGCATTGGAACACTGGCCACACACGTCTGCATTCCAGCTTCCCAACTAAGATTTCAGCAAATTTAAGTTGCCGCTTCCAGAAGAAGAAAGAGCAAACAAAGCCATCCAGGATGACAGGTGGAATTAAACGGGGGGGGGGGGGGGGGGGGGGGGGGGGGGGGGATGCTTGAAGGCAAATCACTCCCTACAAAGAGGGAAAGGACTAAAACGGCCCTTGGATGAGAGAGCCCGTGTCAGAACACTTTCAAGGCTACTGAACAAAGACCCAAGACAGTTCACCAGGAAAAATTAAGGAACTGTCCCCACTGGCACAGAAGCAAGATGAGACAGGCCAGAACGCCCCACTTGCACATATGCCGACGTGGACACGGACACACGTGGGCACATGCGCCCTCCCACCCGCCACTTACTTTGCATCGGGACCCCAAGAAGTTAAGATATGACAAGATGAGTTCCGTTTCTCTCTTCAACCACGAAAAGGAAGCTTGCATGATCTACCCGTTACTGAATTAAGAGTTCAGAAACACATGCGCGCGCTGTGAGTGCCGGGAGCCTGTTTCTCGCCTCCAGCCTCCCCACGGAACTTCTAAGACTTAAGGGCTTCCACTGCCTAATGGTTGCGGCGTGCGGTGGAGGCAGGCACAGCACTCCACTGCCGCCGGTTCTGCAGCCAGCCCCGCCCGCGGCCCCTCTCCGCCGGCTCGGACACCACACCGCCCGGCTCGTCCGCTCCGGCCCTGGGCCTGTCGCCGGGCGCCCGGGCGGGACTGAAAAAGCACCGAGACGCGCAAACAGCCGACTGTCACACCCGCGCCGGCCTTCCCACGGACGCCGTCCCCGCCCCGCTCGGGGCCGGGCCGGCTCCTCCCCGCGGCCCCGCGCCCATCCCGCACCCATGCCGCGCTGGGCGAGGCCCCGGCGGCCGAGGGGCCAGGAGGGCGTCGCCCGCGGGTCGCCCCGCGCCCTCACCTGCGTCCATCTTCCCTCTCCGGCCGCCGACTGAGTAGCGGCGTCGCTCCGACGGTTCCGCAGCGCGACGCGACGGGCCGCTGCCGGGGCCAATCCAGGTCCAGCGGGCGCGGGCGGGGCCGGAAGTGCGAGAGGAGGTGCATACCCGCCATCTTGGCGTACGGCGGGGCCCAACGCCGAGGGCTGGGCCCGCGCGCCCGGCTCCCTGGCGGCCTGCACCGTTCGCTCCGGGGACCCCGGCCGCGACCCGTGGGGATTGCGGAAGCAGACGCGTGCGAGCGGAGGGGCCCCGGGAAGGGCGCGTTAACCCGCTGCGCGCCCGGACCGCCGGCGCGGCCATCTTGCCGTACGGACCTCCCGGCGCGCCATGCCGCTGTACGGGGCGGCCGGCCTGGGGCGCCCCCGCCCACCCCCGACGCCGCGAGCCGCCGGCTGCGCCCCGCCGGGTACTGGGGAACTCTGGCACCCCAAAGCCCGGCCGGGGGGGCCGGACGGCGGGGCGACACGCCGTGCGCCGCCATCTTGCCGTACGGGAGCCGCGGGGGCCGGCTCCCACGTCCCGCAGCCGTGTCGCCGCGCGCCCTCCCCTCGGGGCGGTCCCGCTCGCGGCGCGGCGAGGCGAGGGCCGGAGCCTGGCGGCGGCGCGGCGGCCTGAGGCCCGAGATGGTGATCTGCTGCGCGGCCGCGAACTGCTCCAACCGGCAGGGCAAGGGGGAGAAGCGCGCCGTCTCCTTCCACAGGTAACCGGGCCCCGCCCGCCGCCGCCCGGCCCGCCGCCCGCGCGGCCCGGCCGGCCACGCCCCCGCCCGGCCCGGCACCGCGGGGAAACTGAGGCCTCGCGGCCCGACTCGAGGCGGGAGGCCGTCGGCGCGCCGGGCCTCGGGGCCGGTCCTGCGAGTGAGTCAGCGCCGGGCGCTGTGTGACCTTGGCCCGGGCCGCCGTCTCTGGGCCGGGCGTCTCGGGCCACCACGGCCGGCGGCGCCCCCCCCCCACCCCGCGGCCCCCGGCGGCCCCCCGCCCCTCGTCCTTCCGGCGCCCACCCCACGCCGAGTCCGAGGCCGTCCCACGGCCCCCCGGCGCCCACCGTGCGGCCACCACCGCCCTCTCCCCCCCACCCGGCGGCCACCCTGCGCCCCATTGCTTCGGGCCGGCGCTGCCCGTGTCCAGACACTGTGTTCTGGAACGGCTCTTGGGTCAGTTGCCCTCTTGCATTGGCTGTGACTTTTGTGCTCTTTTGATCGCGAGGGAGCCTGCCCTGATCTGGGCCAGCAGGAACGTGGCTGAGCAAATGCAAGTTGTACCTCGAGGACTGACACGCTCTGTCCCTGGCAGGGTCCTCGCAGTGGCGGTGGCCGAGAGAGGTGGCCCTACTGCACTGGGGCCTCAGCCGGCGGTCGCTGGCCCTGCGGTCCGCAGCCGGGGCCCTCTCCGCCACCTCTTGCTCGGTCGCCGAGGCAGGGAGAGGGCTCTGCCTGCTCCGGGCGGGCCCTCTTCCCCAGGGCTTCTGGAGTTGAGCCTGCTGGAGCGAGTGCCTGGAGAGCCTCTTCGCAGACACTCCTGGTGCGGGTTACAGGGAGTTAGCTCTTAGAGACTCCAGTGCCCTGTTACCTGGAAGTCCGCGGTGGTTTGTTCTCCTAAGCTGTTACAGTCTTATCAACAGAGCCGGCAATACATCGATTTAGAGGCCAGCCACCTTGCTTTTTTGAGAAGTTCAGAGCCCGTGTCCTGAAAATTTTGATACTGCTTTCAAAAGCCAGGCACGGCACTAACCAGAAGGCTGCCCTTGGCATTCACAGTGGCCTTCACTGGTGTGGGGCTAAGGATGGGGGAATCAGGCTCCCGAAGCACTGAAGAAGTGTAGAAGGTCGTGTTGCACAGAACTTCCTAGGAAGTTAGTCTCCGTCTGGGTCCTGGTTCTGGTCCCCAGTGGCCACCGATGGGTTAGATGACCTCAGGTGGCGCAGATAGCCCTCCGGAATAACCACCCCACCCCTGCATAGAGTTCCCTCCCAGTTTTCTTAATAGAGATCTTATTTTATTCAGAAGAAATGATTACTAAGTATCTTATTCAGTACTTTCCAGTAGCTGATTGCTTTTTCAAAAGCAGTTTTGCTCCTGGCAGTAGGACTACAGCAGGAACACAGGACTGACCTCTTCCGCTCAGGCCCCATCTGGGATCCTCCTCCAGCTTCTTATTCCCCTCTCTGCTGCCCCGCACCGGACCTGGCTTTTGAGCAGGAGGACCAACCACCCGGGTGGTTTTAGCGCCCAGCCTGCATCCGAGGCTCACCAGGAGGGTTGTTCAGCTGCGTGTTTCTAGCAGCTCTTCCCAGGGCTTCCCGAAGCCTTTCCTGCTGCTGGGTGCTGTTCTGTGCAGCCTCTCCTGCCAGGCAGCGACCACAGCCTGGGAAGAGTTACCTTCATCCCCTACCTGCTCTACCAGTCGTAAGCGCCTTGAGGGTAGGCAGTGAGCCTGTCATCTCTTTCTTGTGATTACTTCTAAGTAGAAGGTGTTCTGTTTTTACTAACGTATTAAATGGGTAAAGTCAATATAGGACTGGGTAGGTGCAGAAGCACTTGTTTTGCCTTTATAGTTGATAAATTGGGGAAGAGGCGTGTTGCTTTTTTCTTTCTAATTCTGTTGTCATTTTTCCTGCAGGTTCCCTCTAAAGGACTCAAAACGCCTGATCCAGTGGTTAAAAGCTGTTCAGAGGGATAACTGGACCCCCACTAAGTATTCCTTCCTCTGTAGTGAACACTTCACCAAAGACAGCTTCTCCAAAAGGCTGGAGGATCAACATCGCCTGCTCAAGCCCACGGCCGTGCCCTCCATCTTCCACCTGCCCGAAAAGAAGAGGGGCACTGGAGGTCATGGCCGCACGAGGAGAAAGGTCACCAGAAAGGCCTCGGGGGGCTTGAGGGGGCACGCGAGTGGGGGGGACGGGAAAGGAGCTACAGGTTCATCGTCGTCCTCAGGGGAAAACCCGATGGCCAAGCCAGGGTCCCGAAAGGTGAAGCAGGCTGCTGTGCAGGGTGAAACTGCCCCAAGGGCCTCCCAGGACACCACCGGTCAGGAGCGCACATGGCCCGCCCCAGGAGGAGCTCTAGGCAGTGGTCAGGCCAGCGCCGTGGGGGGCAGTCAGGGAGAAGCAGACGTGTCCGCTGTGGATGCTGGTGGCAAGAGCACCGCTGCCACCGCCACCACCCCCGACGGCAGCCTGGTGGATAAGAGCGGCATTTCCATGGATGACTTTACCCCGCCAGGTTCCGGGGCTTGCAAGTTTATCGGCTCACTGCATTCTTACAGTTTCTCCTCCAAGCACACTCGAGAGAGGGCATCTGCCCCCCGAGAACCTGTTGACCGAAAGAGGCTGAAGAGAGATGTGGAGCCTAGCTGTAGCGGGAGCAGCCTGGGGCCCGACAAGGGCTTGGCCCAGAGCCCCCCGAGTTCATCACTCACAGCAACGCCTCAGAAGCCTTCCCAGAGCCCCTCTGCCCCTCCGACAGACGTCACCCCGAAGCCAGCGGCAGAAGCCGTGCAGAGTGAGCACAGCGACGCCAACCCCATGTCCATCAACGAGGTCATCCTGTCGGCGTCGGGGGCCTGCAGGCTCATCGACTCGCTGCACTCCTACTGCTTCTCCTCCCGCCAGAACAAGAGCCAGGTGTGCTGCCTGCGGGAGCAGGTGGAGAAGAAGAACGGTGAGCTGAAGACCCTGCGCCAGAGGGTCAGCCGCTCCGACAGCCAGGTGCGCAAGCTGCAGGAGAAGCTGGACGAGCTGAGGAGAGTGAGCTTCCCCTACCTGAGCAGCCTGCTGCCCTTCAGCCGCGGTCAGTACCAGAGCCTCGCGCTCCCACACTGCCTCGTCGGAGGGGGGGGGGTTGCAGGCGACAGTCCCCGAGCGCTTCTGCGTGTCGCGAGCGCCCGGCTGTGTCGGGGGAGGCTCCGCTGGTGGCTGGACGTGCAGAGGGGGAGCCCCGCTTCGAAGCTTACTTCGCTCTGGGGCACTCGAGGGCCATCAGTAGCTGTGAGGGTCCAGCCCGGGAGAGGGGAGGCGTTTCCCGGCCACTGGGAGAGCCACAGCCGCTCCCGCTGCCCGCCTCTCGCACACCTCGGGGCCAGCCGGTTGGCACCTCATTGCAGAGTGAAGTAGACACAGTCAGCTGTTAGAAGAACAGTAGGAGACTCTGAAAATCACGGGGAGTTTCTTTCCATTTGTATTTTAATGAATGCTCCTGAAGAGTTGCCATTTCTCACCTCCTATCTTTTGATCCTTGTTAATATTTCCTGCATGATCTTTTAGATTATTTTCTATGCTTTTACATACGTGTCTTTGTACCTATACCAGTAGGTTAGATACATATTTTATGTGTTTACTGGCTCTGTTTCTTTCTTACTACTTAGTACTAGTAAAAATTGTCTTTTAGCTAGTTTTTGTGTTTTTTTGTTTTTGTTTTTTTTTTAAAGATTTTATTTATTTATTTGACAGAGAAACACAGCCAGAGAGGGAACACAAGCAGGGGGAGTGAGAGAGGGAGAAGCAGGCTTCCCGCCGAGCAGGGAGCCCGATGTGGGGCTCGATCCTGGGTGTCCGGGATCATGACCTGAGCCGAAGGCAGTTGCTTAACCAACTGAGCCACCCAGGCGCCCCAGTTTTTGCGTTTTGAGTATAGTATCTTCTACCCGCTGTGTATCCATGAAGGATGTTTTTCCTGCTTATTGTTCATTTAGTCCGGATCAATATTCATCTTCCCCGGGCATAATGAACACTCCGGGGGTTCGGGGCTCTCAGTGTGACGCGCTGTTTAGGGCCTTCTGGATCCCAGGGCAACAGCCCTTAACACAACCAAAAACAATAGCAAAAGAAGAGACCCACCCTGTGCTTTTGCAGGTGCGTGCTGGGGGCAGGACCCGTGCGGCAGGGGACCCCGGTGCACTGATTGGCTATCGTTTTAAAGCTGTTTCTGTCGCTTCTTACAGCTGACAACCACTTCGTCTTGGTCGGACTTCCCCAGGTCTGTCATAGTTTCAGGTCTTTCCAAGCAGCTGAGCCTTCGCTCCATCGAGCAAGGATGAGTTGCTGTTTCCACTTCATTAATCCTCGCTTCTTTCCACTTTGCTGGCTCCTGGAGGGAAGCGTGTCGCCCGTGTCCTCACGCCTGCCCTGGAAGGTGCTCTACTGCTTCCATCCCCCGGTCCCCACGAGGGTCTGTGTCCTACTGCTCTCGTTGCTGGTCGTTCTGAGTAGTCAGTTCAGTCTTTATTTCCTCTTTTAACTGAGTGAATGAGAAGGGCTTGGAAGTTTTTCAAGTGGATGGGTTGGGGGAGGGGAGCTAATTTTTTGTGATTTTTTTTTTGGACAGGTTCAAATATTCTATTTAAAATTTTATTCTTTTGTAAGTTCCAGCAGAATTAGCATGCGGTGTTGTATTAGTTTCAGGTGTACAATGGAGTGATTCACAACTGTAGACAGGACTCTGCGCTCATTAAGATGAGTGTGCTCTAATCCCTTTCACCTGTTTCACCTGTCCCCCCACTTTTTTATGATTATTTCTAAACTGTACTGCTTTAAGGCCCAGTGATTCGGTCACCTAAAGATAACTGCTTTGGGGTCTCTTTCTTGGGATTTCGTCGTGGTTTAGACTCCGATTGTTTTTGTGACCGTTTGCTGTGGTTTGAGGAGAACGTACGGGCCCCAGTGGTTGGTCATGTCGATCTCTGTCTCGCTGAGGCTGGGTCGGGCCTGCGCGTCCACAGATCTGCGCCCTGACTTCCTGAGTCCCTCGATCCCTGCCGGAGAGCACGCAGGTCCTGGCTTCCGCCGGCCAGCTCCTCGCCCTGCGATTCGACACTCAGGTGCTCCTGATGGGTGTCAACATGCAGCACCCCTTTTTTGTCTCAATTGAAGTGTTACTTCTTTATCTCCTTATTTTTCAAACTTTTTTGTGGCCCTTTACTTTTTAGCTATATATTTTAACTCAGTCTGTGGGTCTTCGTTTTCTATAGGCCCATTGAATCCATTTACCTGTGATATATGGATTATTTGGAATCTGTGCCTGCTGTTTTATTTTTTAATTTGTTAGGTTTTCTCGTCTCCTTTTCTGCTCTTCTAGTGGTTGTCTGTCAGTTTTTAACCAGAATCACCGTCTGTCTGTAACACTGGGAGAGGCTGCTGTGTTCCCCTCCCTCAGCCCTCCCCGCCACGCCCCTGGCAGTGACTGTGTGTGATCTTCCTTCCCCAGTTCCAGCAGGAATGAGATGTAGGGACACGTCTGATCCGTTACTACCATTTATTGTATCCAAATGTTTCTTCCTGTCGGGGAGTATTTAAGGTGTTTTCAGAGCCCCTAGCACAGGAAAGTTTGGAGAGGGATCGAGTTTGAGATGCTCCTTAGGTGCTGATGCTCCTGGAGCCCACACCCATGGGGCATTGAATGAGGTTTCCTGGAGAAGCTATGGCTGGGGAAGGGACCGGGGCCCAGCCTAGGAGCAGGCTATGTTTGTGGAAGAGGGCCAAGGAGGAGAGAGTAAAATAGGGAGTGTGGGGCCATGGCAGCCCGGAGGGGCAATGAGGGCTGCTGAGCACCGTTGGATCCAACTCTGATCAGAATGGACTCGGCCACATGGGGTCACTGGTGATCACGTTCTCCTTGGAGCAGTGGGAATGCCGCTGGCTCCAGAGCCCGTGAAGGCGGGCTAGGGTGAGCGCTGTGTTGGAGAGGTTTAGCCGTGAAGGAGTGGACAGTGGGCAGTAACTGAAGGCTCCAGGGGAGAGTGTTGTCTGTGAGGCGGAGAGGAACTAGCAGCCGTCTGTGCTGCTGGTGGGAGGGGTGGGGAGGCGGAGTCCTGAGGGCCAGGAAGGAGTGTGCCGGGCCCTGAGGAGGTACCTGGGGAGGGGGCTGGCAGACAGCGTGTACCTGTGCCTCTGCCCCTGTGCCCCCTGGAGGATGGGGTGGTCGCTGGTGGGGGGAGGGTGCTAGAGGTGTTAGGGAGTAGCAGTGGGAGGGGTGCAGAGGGAGAACGGCGTACCTGACTTGGTCTCCAGGGGCTGCCTGGAGCCCTCGACTCAAAATGTTTTCTGTCTTAATGGTTTCCCGTGCTGTCGGGAATTTGTGGGTCAATGAGGGAAACTTTTTAGGGATTATATGTTGAAGGAGCTCTCTAGGTGTGCATTCCGTGTATTTGTAGCCAGTCCTTTCTCTTTGGACCCATTCTGTACAGCAGGGCAGCTGGGTCAAGGCCCTGCAGGTTCTAGGTGCAGAGATTTGCCCTCCAGAAAGCCGGTGCTGATTGGCCTTCTCGCGGGGTGCTCACAGAGTTCGCCCCTCCTGCCACGGTTTCTTTACACGCCGACCGGAGGTTTGCCCCCTGCACGTCGAGAGCCAACAGCGCTACGTAGTCACTAAGCAGGTCCTTCTTGCAGATTGAGGTGCGTTGTCTCCTGCTTGTACCCTCGTGGGCCTACCATCTCTCTAAAAGTCGCTGTGCTCTGCGTGGTCCCCTCTTCCCTTGTGAGCCCTGGCACCACCGGTCTTTCTGGTGTTTCTGTCGTTCACCTTTTCCAGAATGCCCTGCAGGTGGAACATATGGGATGTATTGGAATACGTAGCATAGATGCGCAGCTGCTTTGGGACGGCTGCGTTCCCTTCAGCAGTGTGTGGCTATTTAAACAACTTCCCCCGTAACCATCTCTGGTGTGGGGTTAGCCAGGTGGTGGGGGACCTCCGGTGGGTCTGAAAGGCCATACCTGTTAGGCGGTGGCTCTCCTTTCTCCCCTCCCCTCAGCCGCCATTCTCCTTTCTTCACTGTGCTCCTGACGACTCCGAGTGGCTCGTGGGAGAGGAATGATCCTTGTATTGGCCCTTTTGTCACTGGCTTATTGCACTTAGCATAATGTCCTTAATTTGTAGCGTGTTGCAAAATTTGCCTCCTTTTCAAGGCTGAATCAGCGTATTCCTTCCTGTGAAGGGAGCCCGTCTTGCCAGTCCGTCCGTCCGTCACCAGATGTGGGTTGCGTCCACATCTGCGCCGTCATGAGCAATGCTGCTGTGAGCAAGCCTCTCTTCGCGACCTGTCACTTGCTCTGAGTACATACCTACAAGTGGAGTTGCTGGGTCCTGTGCCCATTCTGCCAGCTCCCCCGCTGGGATGTCCCCGAGCACGGCTCTGTCTGCGTCCTCACCGACCCTGGCTGTCCCCTTTCCACCCGACCCCAGCCATCCACGCGGATGTGAGGCGCCATCTCACTGCGGTTCTGATCAGTGTTTCCCTAATGATCAGTGATGTTGAATACCTTCTCATGCACTTCTTAGCCATGTGCGTGTCTTTGGAGAAAAGTCTTGATTGTCCATTTTTTTAAAAAGATTTTATTTATTTATTTGACAGAGAGAGAGATCACAGGTAGGCAGAGAGGCAGGCAGAGAGAGAGGGAAGCAGGCTCCCCGCTGAGCAGAGAGCCTGACGTGGGCCTCGATCCCAGGACCCTGAGACCACGACCTGAGCCGAAGGCAGGGTTTTAACCCACTCAGCCACCCGGGTGCCCATTGATTGTCCATTTTTGAGTCGGGCTCTTCCTGTTCCCATTGCTGAGTTTTAGGACTTCTCCCTCTGCGGTGAACATCGATCTCTGATCAGAAATTTGTAAATATTTCTCCTGTTCTCTGGGGTATCCTTTATTCTGTGAGTTGTGCCTTTTGATGTACAATTTTTTTTAATTTTCATGAAGTTAGGTTTGTTTGTTCTTTTCTGGTCTCCCCTGTGCCCTTAGTGTCCTGTCTGAGGGGTCATTGCCGAGTGTGTGGCTATGAAGCTTCGGTGCTGTTTTCCTGTTCTAGGTCTTACAGTGAAGTTCTTGATCTATTTTGAGTAAATGTTTATTCATGGTGTTACGTAGGGTCCAGCTTCATTCTTTTGCATGTGGGTCCCCAGCACCGTGTGCTGAAAATCTCATCCTTCCTCCATTGAATGGTCCTGGTCCCCTTGGCAAAAATTAGCTGACCACATCCACACGCATGGGCCTCTTTCCGGGCTCTCTTGCTCTGCACCACTGCTTTACGTGTCTTTCTGTATGCCAACACCCCACTGTTTTTATTACCGTAACTTTGTAGTGGTTGTGAAATCCAGGAGTGTTGAGTCCTCTGGTTTTGTTCTTCGGGATCATTTTGGCTACGCTGGGGCCCTTGAGATTCCACGTGAATTTTAAGATGGGTTTTTCTGTTTCTACAAGCAGCACTGTTGGGATTTTGATGGGGATCACATTGAGTCTGTGCGTTGCTGTGGGTCGTAGCAACACCTTAACACTGCGAGCCTCCAGCGCCGTCTGTCAAGGAGATTCGCTTTTCTCCATCGAGGTGCCTTTCTTTGCTCCTTTGCCAAAAATCAGATGCATGGATTAGTGTGGCTCTCTTTCTGGGCTCTCTGTTGTGTTGATCTGCGTATCTCCTGTTTCATCCGTACCGTGCCGTCTTGGTTATTGTAGCTTGTAGCTTTTAGTTAGTAAGTGTTGAAATATAGGGGATTGTGAGTTTTCCAACTTTATTCTTTTCCGGGTCTTTGGCCTCCATGTAACCTTGAGAATCAGCTAGCTGATTTCCAGGAAGTGGCTTGCGGGATTTTGACATCCTCAATGGCTTGTTGGGATTGTGTCGACTCTGTAGATGAGCCTGGAAAGAATTGACATCTTGACAGCACCGAGTCTTTGGGGCATCAGGATGGACTCTGCGTCCATTCGTTTAGAGCTTTTACTTTCATCAGTTTCATATTCCAGTTGTTTCTTGCTGGGGTGAGAGAACAGCTGACCTGTATCCTGCAGCCTTGCCGTCATTGGTCATTCATTCCAAGAGGGTTTTTTTTTTTAATCAGCTCTCTGGGATTTTCTACATGGATAGTCTCGTCATCTGCAAACAAAGATGGTTTTATTTTTTTCTGTCCCAACCTGTATACCTTTTATCTTTTTTATTATATCAAGTAGGATTTCCAGCACATTGTTGACTATGAGTGGTGCTGATCTTAGTAGGAGAGCTTTTGAGTATTACACCATTGAGTATGATGTTAGCTATAAGGTTTTGTCAGTGATAGTCATCATTATCCTACTTTAGCAAGAGTTTCTATCAGGAATGAGTGTTGATTTTGTCCAACACTCTGTCTGCATCTATTGAGGCCCTTATGTGGTGGCTTTCCTTTTAGCCTTTGGGTGTGGTGAGTTACATCAGCGAACCGTAGAGCTCCGAACCAGCCCTGCATCCCTGGTACATCATTCACTTTCTTATATTTTTGTATTCAATTTGCTGAATGCTCATTAAGGATTTTTGCATCTGTGTTCATGAGAGAGAATTGTAGTTTCCTTCCTTGTACTGTCTTTGGTTTGGTGTTAGGGTACCGTGCATCTCCTACAGTGAGTTAGGGAGCTTTCCCTCTGCTGCCACCTTCTACGAGAGATTCATTTTTTTTTTTTTTTTTAAGATTTTATTTATTTGACAGAGAGAAACACAGCCAGAGAGGGAACACAAGCAGGGGGAGTGAGAGAGGGAGAAGCAGGCTTCCCGCCGAGCAGAGAGCCCGATGTGGGACTCGATCCCGGGTCTCCGGGATCATGACCTGAGCCGAAGGCAGTCGCTTAACCAACTGAGCCACCCAGGCGTCCCTTCTACGAGAGATTCTTGAGAATCGATATAACTTCTTCCATAATTCTTCTGTATAGTTCATTGATAAATCCATCAAGGCCTGGTGCTTTTTGTTTTGGAAGGTTATTAATTATTGATTTAATTTCTTTGGGGATGTAGGCCATTCACAGTGTTAGTGCTCTGTGAGTTTTGGTGGTATATGTCTTTCAAGGAATTGGCCCATTTCACCTACGGTATCAAATCTGTGGGCTTAGAGTTGTTTGCAGGCCCCCCTGACAGACCTTCTAATACTTGTTATAGGGCGCGCTCAGTGAATCACCGCCGACACCATTAAGGCTTAGACAATGAGAGGTTTTTTTTTTTTTTTTTTTTTTTTTTTTTTTTTAAAGATTTTATTTATTTATTTGACAGAGAGAAACACAGTTAGAGAGGGAACACAAGCAGGGGGATTGAGAGAGGGGAAAGCAGGCTTCCTGCCGAGCAGGGAGCCCGATGCGGGGCTTGATCCTTGGTCTCCGGGATCATGACCTGTTCTGAAAGCAGTCGCCCAACCAACTGAGCTACCCAGGCGCCCCGACAATGAGAGGTTTATTATTGCTGGCCAGCGACCACTCGCTAGAGTCTGGGCCCCGACCCTAGGCGGTTTCCAAAGAAACGGAACAAACCCTGGTGGGCGTGTCTCCCAAGGGACAGAACATCTCCAGGTGGACATGTCTCCATCCAATAGCAAAGCGACAGCAGTGAGCTTATTCTTCTACGGAAGCGGGGTAGCTGGTTATGCACAGTAGCACAGTGGGGTGATTTATTATCGCTTTGTAATCGGCCAGGGCTGGTTGGGTGTTTTCCGGCTCCGAGTTCTGGGAAATGTCCGCGTCATTGGGCTCACCTAGGGTCAGATGTCCTAGTGAGCCTCACTACCGCCGTTTTGGGTATCTGGTGGCCATTTAACTTAATGTCCACAAGATTTGTAGTGATGGCCCTCTTTTATTTATAGTATTGGTATTTTATGTCCTGTTTCTCTGTTTTTAGTTAACTGGACTAAATGTTTATCAGTATTACTGATCTTTTAAAAAAATCTTTGATGTTCACTTTTTTTTATTCCCTTTGTTTTCAATTTCATTGGTTTCTGCTCTAATTGTATTTTTTTTTCTGTTTGCTTTCAACTTAATCGCTCTTCTCTTCCCACTTTCCTAAGGTGGAGACTTACAGATTTTAGATATTTTTTCTACATTCAATGCTGTAAATTTTCCTCTAAATATTGCTTTTACTATACCCCAACAATATGGTAATGTGTATTTTCCATTTTGTTTTGTTCAAATAATTTATTTCTCGACCCACCTGTTATTTAGATGTGTCTCATTTAATCTACAAATGTTTGGTGATTTTCAACTACCGTGCCATTATTGACTTCCAGTTTAATTCCATTGTGTCTCAGATAGACTTTGTTTGATTTCTGGCTGTTAAACTTGTGAAGGTGTGTTTCATGGTTTTGTGAGTGTTCCACGTGAGCTGGAGAGGAGCGTGTACTGCTGTTGGATGACGTGGTTGTTAGGGTTCTCCAGAGAACCAGAAGCAGTAGGGTGTGCACACGCACACACAGAACAGGAGATTCACTATAGGATGGCCCCCATGGTTATGAAGGGCAGGATGGAGTACCAGGAAAGCTCGGGGCATAATTTAGTTCCTGTTGGAAGGCTTGAGCATTGTTGAGGGCAGGGCAGGGGGTGTAAGCCCCGGTCTGAGTCCGCCTGAGTCTGAAGACAGGAGTGCTGATGTCCCAGGACTGACAAACGCCCAGCTCTTCCGGGGGCAGACTCACCCTTCCTCTGCGCTTTTGTTCTCTTCAGGCCCTCAGTGCCCACCCACGCAGGGGACGGCCCTCTGCTCTAGTCCGTTCACCACTTCATGTGCTTCTGGAAACTTCCTCCCAGACGCACCCAGGAGCCATGTTTTACCAGCCGTGTGCACCCCTCTCAGCTCCCTCACAGGGACATGGGGGGTTAGCTGTCATGGCAGCTCACAGACATCGGTGACTGATGATGCGCTTGAGTTCAGCCCATCCCTCCTGCTTTTCTGCTGCTGGGTCTGTCCGCTCCCGACAGAGGAGCGTTCACGTCTCCAGCTGCACAGTGCTTTGTCCCCGTTACAGTTCTCTCAGTCTCTGTCTCGTGTACAGAGACATCAGGGATTCTCGTCATCTTGGAGTATTGACCCCTCTCTCTCAGGTCGTGCTGCCCCACACTCCGTCTGGGCTGTGTGCAGTCAGCGTAGCCCTTCTGGCTCTCCCTCGATCTGTGCTAGTATGGTAAGTCTGTCTGTCCCTCTGCTTCTGATCTGTGCTTTATATTTGAAGTGGATTTCTTCCAGATGACATCGAGTTGGGTCTTGGTCTCCAGCCTGCTCTGACAGTCTCCACCCTTTCCCTGGTGCTTGGACCTTCACACCTGAAGCGGGTGTTGCTACACCTGAGCTAGTAGCTCTCGTGTCGGGAACCACTTTCTGTTGGCATCTTCTGTGTCTTTCCTTCTCTGCTTGGGTTCAGCCTTGTGTGTGACTTCCCCCTTCCTTCACAGATGCATTTTACTTCTTTTTTTATTTTTATTTTTTTTTAAGATTTTATTTATTTATTTGACAGAGAGAAACACAGCGAGAGAGGGAACACAAGCAGGGGGAGTGAGAGAGGGAGAAGCAGGCTTCCCGCCGAGCAGGGAGCCCGATGTGGGACTCGATCCCGGGTGTCTGGGATCATGACCTGAGCAGAAGGCAGTCGCCCAACCAACTGAGCCACCCAGGTGCCCCCAGATGCATTTTACTTCTTACAGGAGCTTTGTTCGTGGGTGCCCTAGAGTCTTCACATTTACAGCTCCTCTGTGTCCACTCCAGTTTCTCACTCTCATCCCTTAAAAATGGTTGTCATTCATTTGCTTTCTACGTGCGCTGTGATCACACTATCATTAATCTGAATAATAAGCAAGAGGGGGGCACCTGCCTGGCACAGCTGGCTGGGTGTCCGACTCAGTATCAGCTGAGGTCTGGTCCAGTGCGGAGTTTGCTTCCGACTCTGTTCCTCTGCCCCTGCCGGCCCCTCCCTCCCTCCCTGCCCTCTTCTCTCTCTCTCTCTCTCTCTCTCTCTCTCTCTCTCTCTCTCTCAAAAAAAAACCACAGGGTGCCTGGGTGGCTCAGTGGGTTAAAGCCTCTGCCTTCAGCTCAGGTCGAAGCTTCCTCCTCTCTCTCCGCCTGCCTCTCTGCCTATTTGTGATCTCTCTCTCTGTCAGATAAATAAATAAAATCTTAAAAAAAAAAAAGAACAAAGAGAAAATATTTTATTTTACTTCACATATTCCTTCTCCAGCGCTCTTCTCTGTCTGCAAATTCAGGTTTCTGACCATCCTCCTTGAAGAACTTTGAATATTCCTTACAGGGCATGTAATTTTCTGTTTTTGTTTGAAAAAGTCTTTGGTTCTACTTCTGAAGGGCAGTTTCTTTTTTTTTTTTTTAATTTTTGTTTTTAATTAAAGTTTCCCTTTACTTCCAGTCAATTAGCATACGGTGTTGTGTTTGAGGGAAGGCCTGTTCCACTGGATGTAGGGTTCTACTCTGGTTTGCCTACATGAGCCGCCCACTGTGATCTTCACCCGTTTGGTTCTATGGGTGAGAATTGTTTCCTGTGGCTTCTTTCAAGACTCTCCCTCTTTGGTTTTGGGCGTTTTGAATATGAAATGCCTAGGTGTAAGGTTTTTGGATTTATTGTGCATGGTGTCCTCTGGGCTTCCTGGATCTCTGGTTTGCTGTCCGACATTAATTCAGACCACTGCTCAGCTGTCACTTCACACATCATCTTTATTTCTGCCATGTCCACTAGACGTGCGTATCCCTTTTATGATTGTCCCCCGGCCCTCCAGATCCTGGGGGTGCTGCTCTGAGCAGCTTGGTGGGGCCAGTTTCTGCTGAGTACCCGCAGGTGTGCCAGCTCTCTCCTTGACCTCACGCGCCCTGGGCCTCCCTTCTCTTGCCGCAGCTCTCGTGCACTGCCTTTCCTGGCTTCCTCCGCCGCGCCTTCTCTGTCCATGCGCATTGTATGCTTTTGTTAGAGCCCTTAGATGAACCCGTTTAAATTCCAGGTCTGAGGGTTCCAGAACCACTGCCTCATCGGTGTCAGGTTCTGATGTTGCCTCTTCAGGTTGCGTTTTTTCCCTGCCTTTTACATGGTTTGTAACGTTTTTGAATGGTGGGCAGGGTGTAACAGGCACTAGAAGCTGAGCCAGTCGGGCCTTTAGCTGGACGTGTCAGGTTGGCCTGCCCGGCAGCTGGGTTGTGTCTAACCTCTAACACAGTTGCGCTGGCTTCAGATCCCTCTCGAGTCTTCACTGTTCGTCTCAGGACTCCCTCCCCGCGAGTGCACCTGGGGCTGTTTCTGCTGAGCCTTCCCTGCGTCCGGGAGGGGGATGCTCTGCAGTGTCAGGGTTGGGGTTCAGCCTTGTGTGGCTTGTGTTTCTGGGCTGTGACCTTAACGAGTCCTCCAGGAGTGAGGAGGGGAGGCTGGAGGGCCTTGTGGGGAAGGCCCTGCCCCCAGTGAAATAAATAAAGCTCAGGTAGATCCTCTTCCCTTCCGCCCAACTTTCCTGTTACAGAATGCTCTGACCTTAGTTCAGGACTATTCCATCCCTTCCTACTACAGAAACAAGGAATTTTTTTTTTCTTGGCTTTTTTTTTTTTTTTTAAGATTTTATTTATTTATTTGACGGAGACACTGCCGAGAGAGGGAACACAAGTAGGGGAAGTGGGAGAGGGAGAAACAGGCTTCCTGCTGAACAGAGAGCCTGATATGGGGCTCAATCCTCATGACCTGAGCTCAAGGCAGACGCTTAATGGCTGAGCCACCCGGGTGCCCCTTTTTCTTGGCTTTTCCCGGTGAGAACTTGTTGGGCTCCTTTAAGTCAGACCCGTGGAAGCAGGGGGCCTCCAGGAGACTGTCACTCTTGTGTACGCGCACACAGCTCCAGCCTCCTGCCCAGCTACTGTCTGCGGTCCCTGTCAGCTTGCATCCGCTCCAGAGGGCACGTCCTCCAAGTTTTAGGAGACCTGGGACCTCACTTTCTGAAGGGTCCAAGCAAAATCGCTGATTTTCAGTTTGTTCTGTTTTTCTTGTTCTAAAGGCAGGAGTTAGGGCTTCTAAGCTCTTTACAGGTCAGAGCTGAACCTTGAAGCCCCTGCGCGTCTGTCCCGGGAATGAGTCTGCTCCCTTCCTGTCGTCGGGGTCCTGGGGCTGCCTGCTGACACCTTTGCCAAGAGAGAGAGCAGGCTGCAAGCGTCCACTGTTAAAGCCAAGAGAAGTGGGAGACAGAGAGGGACTGTTCTAGAAGCAGCTTTTGCTCTGTGCCTAGTTCCCCCTGCCTCCCCGTGACACAGACCAGCTCCCTCCGTGGCCCCCGGGAGCAGCAGCAGGCTGAAGCCCCACTGCCATCATCAGGTTGGACCTGGTCTGCTCCCACATCCAGGGTCCAGTCCCCTCCAGGCCTCTGGGTCTCCCGCGGATTTCTGCGGACCCACGTCCTGGGGTGGAACTACAGTTCCCAGAATGCCGTCTTCAGCTTGGCATCCACTTCCTGCCAAGCCGCTAACAGCTAACAGCCAGGTGCAGACGTTTCCGTCGGTTGGTAGAAAACAACCTTGAACAACCCTGACCGTGTCTGGAGTTGGGAAAACTCACCACCCTGATGGGTAAGCCTGCTTGCACTGTCTTGGGCCAAAAATGAAAACTTAATTTTCCTGGAGAAAATTTAAATTCTTTTTTTGCATTTTGGTTGCAATGTTAATAAAAGAAGAAAGCAATGAGGAAAAAAATGCATATAAAAATCTGTCTGGTTTACTTGAAGAGGTTAAAAGTGGCAAATAAGATTAAGTTCCCTACTTTTTATGTTTTTTCTTTGTTTTATTTTTCTAGTGAAGTATGATTTACATGGAGTAAAATACCCAAGTCTTAAGGATGCAGTTGGATGAATTTTGATACATACATGTAGGCTCCCGTGAGCTGACATGTGGGTCTCAGAATTACCTTGTCAGTTCTCCCCGGCTTCAAACCGGGCTCCAGGAGAGACAGTGGTGGCAGGGGCGGCGCAGCGGCGGCCGGGGGGAGTCAGCCCAGCCCAGCAGCCTGGCTCCGCCCAGCTCCCCGAGGCTCTGGGGGTGCTCTGGGGGTGCTGGGGAGGCGTGCTGGTCCACCGCCTGCCCCTCACTCAGGTGAACTTCCCTCCAGTCAGAGCAGATGGCAGGCAGCCAGGAGAGCTCCCTGGGATGCCGTCCCCGGAGCAGTCAGGAGCTTGGGTATGGGGTCAGACGCTTGGTGCCGGATGTCGACGTGTGTGCACGCGGGGAAAGCCGGGCCGCTGGGGGAGCATCTCCTCATTGAATAGTCTGCACCTCCAACTCCATGCACATGCTTGCGTTTTCTGCTCAGAATGGTGCTTCTGACTTCAGAGAGTTATTTTAGAGTTTTTTACTCTGCTGCCCAATAAACACTGCGCCCCTTTGCCCTTAGTGCCCTGCGGCGGGTGTCTGCTGCGTCCACTACACGGGAGCTCTTCGGGCTCAGAGTCAACTGGTGTCCACACGGGGTCGTGCTCCCACAAAGCCTGGCCAGCGGCACCTACGCAGGTGCCACGTGACCCGTGGGCACCTTCCTGCCCTAGCAGAGTCGAAGGGATGGGTTGGACAGAACTGGTTAGAGGCCGGAGTTAGGCCCTCAGCCATCTCTCCCTCCTCTCTTCTGGGGACACCCTCCCACCCCAGGTTCGGGTGCCATGACAACGCGGAGCTCACCCCTGCGGGGTTCTGAGCAATCCTGCGGCTGCTGCGATCCGGCCCTGTCTCCCGTCACTCTCCACACTGCCAGCCTGGACACCAGCTGCTGCCCCACCTACCCTCCGGCCTCTGTCTTCATCCTCCTCCCTGACCCACATCACCTCCTGAGCCCCTCTTCCTGCATTCTGCTTCTGGCGACTGTTCTCCAGGCTTCCAGCCTCTATCCCCACCCAGGCAGGCTGTCCGCCTCTTCCCCCTCACCCCGCTCCTCCCTGCGATCCTCCTGTCCCCTGCCTGAGCCCCACAGCACAGCGCCTGCACTCAGATGACACCCGGGACAGTGTGACGGGGGCCAGTGGACGGCTCGCAGGCAGCTGTCTTGTGCCATGTGTTTACCTGTATTTGCTTTTTTTTGGGTTTTTTGGTTTTTTTAAGATTTTATTTATTTATTTGACAGAGAGAAACACAGCCAGAGAGGGAACACAAGCAGGGAGAGTGAGAGAGGGAGACGCAGGCTTCCTGCCGAGCAAGGAGCCCGATGTGGTGCTCGATCCCGGGTCTCTGGGATCATGACCTGAGCCAAAGGCAGTTGCTTAATCAACTGAGCCATCCAGGCACCCCAGTTTACCTGTATTTGTTAGCTGGGTGGTTGGTCACAGCCCCCTCTTCCCACCCCTTCACAGGACTCTCCCTGGAGTACCTTTTCCCGTCTTCTCTCTCTCTCCACTCGGGTCCTTTTCAGTTGTCTGCACAGACATCTCTCTTGCCCCTCATTGCAAATGAGGCCGAAGACCATGGGGTCCACCATGGATCACCTTCCGGGCCCGGGCCCTTGGAGAGGTGTCAGGAGGATGTCTGCACATCCAGGCCCTGGCCTGGGACTGCTGTGCTCTCCCTCCTCACTGACCCACTGACCTGCTGACCCATGCCTCACAGCACAACCTGTTCTTGTTGCTTTAATTCAAATACATCTTTAGAAATTGGAATATTTAGCCCCCAAATCAGTAGTTCTGGATTTTCTTGAAATAGCAGAAGATGTGTAACAAGAGGCCCTCTCCCTGTGGGCAGCAGTCAGCCAGCATGGACTGGAGGCCTCAGAAGGCTAGACTGGTGTCACCTCACCATCCGTGACCCTGTGCTGCAGTAACGAAGTCGGCGGGTCCTGGGAAGGCATTTCAGCCTCTGTTTTTTTGTTTTTTTTGTTTTTTGTTTTTTTTAGTTTGTTTTGCCTCTGAGTGTTTTCGTTACGGTACAGTTTAAGTGAAACAGCCTTAGGTGTCCCCCTGTGACTTGGGATGGGTGCAGACACCGGAGTAAGGACCGCACCCGCGTCCAGAACCCTCAGGCTTGCTCGCGTCCTCCCACCCCAGCCCCCAGCCCCCAGTCCATCGCTGCTGGTGCCCCTCATCCTCTTCTAGAATTTCACGCAGATGGAATCACAGAATGCGTACATGTTTGTGTCTGGCTTCTCTTTTGTGGGATAACATTGTTGAGGGAAATCTGATAGCATTTTAGTTTCTAGCCTTACTGCATTGTGATCAGACAATGCGGTGGGAACTCTTTCTGCTTTTGGAAACTTACAGGTTTTCTCTGACCATTTCTAAGATCCATTTTTATGAATATTCCAGAAGAACTTGAAAAGAAGGCATATTTGTTAGTTTTCAGGTGCAGGGTGCTGTGTCCCCCAACCAGACCTAGCCTTCTCGTTGTAGGAGGTATGGAGGTCACTTGGACACAGAGCAGGCCGGACGCCCCGCCGCTGCTTTCCGTGAGCGTCTGTGTGTGTCCCGCGGGCCCCGGGCCGTGCGTGCTGCTGCTGCATTGGGTTCGCCCGTCTCACCAGCGGTGGGGTCTTCGTCCTGACACAGCTGTTGTCTGGCTTAATGAGTTTTGCCCTGAAGTTCACCGTCCCTCCCAGTGAGATTGAGGTTTGCTCTCCTACGGCCGCCTGTTGCCGGGCTCTGGAACGCCTTTCTGAATCACTCTTCTTTCTGGTGCCTCTCTCGCAGTGAGAGTTGAGGGTCTTGCTCTGTGATCCAATCTGAAAAGCTTTTTCTTTTCATGTGTGAGTTCAGGTGTGTTTGGCCTTCGTTCTGCCTTACTCTATTGTGTCTGTGGTATTTAGCTTTTAGAGTAAAAACTCTGCCCACCGGATGTGTGGCTCAGTTTACCCACCTCGATGCCGTTGCTGCTCGGCGGCAGACCGTGGGCCTGCCCTGCAGCCCCCTCCCCAGCTCCCCCGCTTCCAGCGGCTTCTGTACCTGCACGGACAGGGTGGCCGCCACCTGTGACCAGTACTTGCTCTCCCGCAGAGCACGTTCAGGACTGGTTAGCAGCCCCTCTGCTGACACTTCCCCGTGGCCTCGGAATTCACAGGAGCAGAGTTCCCTGAGTGTTGGAGCCGTCCAGCTCATATCCAGGTCAGAACGGCCCGACAGCAACACTGAAAAGGTGCAGAGGCAAGCCTGGCTGGCTCAGCTGGTGGAGCATGCAGCTCTTGCATTCAGGGTCGTGAGTTCAGGCCTCATGTTAGACCTAGAGCTTGCTTTAAAAAACAGAAAGGTAAAGAGAAACAGGTGGAGTTAACTTTTATAATATATCGTGTTTCACTCAGGGTGTCTGGCTGGCTCAGTCGGAGGACACCTGACTCTTGATCTTGGGGTCATGCGTTTGAGTCCCACAGTTGGGTGTAGGGGTCACTAAAAAATAAAAACTTAGGGGCGCCTGAGGGGCTCAGTTGGTTAAGCGACGGCCTTCGGCTCAGGTCATGATCCTGGAGACCCAGGATCGAGTCCCACATCGGGCTCCCTGCTCGGCGGGAAGCCTGCTTCTCCCTCTCTCACTCCCCCTGCTTGTGTTCCCTCTCTGGCTGTGTTTCTCTCTGTCAAATAAATAAAATAAAATCTTAAAAAAAAAAAAACTTAAAAATTAGGGGCACCTGGGTGGCTTGGTGAAGCCACTGCCTTCAGCTCAGGTCATGATCCTGGAGTCCCAGGATCGAGTCCCGCATCGGGCTCCCGGCTCCGTGGGGGGTCTGCTTCTCCTTCTCACTTTCTCCCCTCTCATGCTCATTCTCACTATCTCAATAAATAATTAAAATATTAAAAAAAGATCTTTAAAAAAAATTATAGCAGTAATATATTTTATTTAATCCACTATTGTCTGAAATGTTATCGTTTCAACATGGAATCACCAATACCTAACAGTTCATGTCTAAAGTCCTCCTTTTTCCTTGGGTCTTTGAAATCCAGCGTGTCTTACCCTTAAAGCCCATCTCTGTGCGCCAGCGAGGTCCAGTGTCGGCGTGGCGGTGGCTCTAAAACCCTGTGCAGCTCGCAGTGTGGCTCAGGCAGCTCCTGCTGGACACCGCGGTGCAGGGACCTGTGGCCTCTAGGGATGTGCTGCTCTCTTGTCCCACGTCGCCGGAGTCCTGTGGCGTGTGGCCTTCCTGTCTGGCCTCTTTCCCTCGGCTCCTCTGTGTGGTAGCACGCATCAGCACTTCATTCCTTCTTAGGGCCAGGAATCACGTCTGGCGTCCGAACAGCGGCGCCTGTGTGGACGTGTGTGTGTCACGGGGGCGCCCGGGCGCAGGCCTGCCACCAGGCTGGGCTCCCAGCTCGGCCTCGGGGAGCAGCCGCTGTGCCCATGCAGGCCCCCCGGCACGAGGGTCTCTTGACTCTCCCATTTCACTTTTCTCGCCCCATCAGTGGCCTGGGTGTGCCCTGAGTCCCGCGCCGTCCCCCGGCCCCTGCAGCCCCGTCCGCGGAGCTCCGCTCTGTCTCTTTGGCTTCCTGCAGCTCTGGCTGGCTTGCCACTTCTTTCCACAGTTCTTTTTTTTTTTTAAATAAATATTGCTATATCTACTTTTTAAAGAGTTATTTATTTTAGGAAGAGAGAGCGTGAGAATGTGAGTTGGGGGCAGACAGAGGCAGAGGGAGAGAAGCCGACTCCACTGAGCGCAGAGCCCGACGACCCCGGGACCCTGAGAGCACAGCCGGAGCGGAAGTGAAGAGTCGATGAGCCTCACAGGCGCTCCCCTCCCCTAGCTCTTCGTCTCCCCAGCAGCGCCTGGTGCTGAGCCCGTGCTCGTGCCCTCCCGGGGCGGGGGTGCTGTCCCTTGGCTCGCTCACCGCCCCCCACCCTTCCGCAGTCTGCTCAGAGAGGGTCCAGGGGCCCCTCCCCAGGCCACCCCTGCTCACCACGTCCCTCACCCGCATTCGGGGGCTGGGACCTGTCTTGCTGGAAGTGGGGGGGTTGTCATTCTCTGTTGTTGTTTTTGTTATTTCGTGGTAGAGATGGTAGCGCTCACTTAGGCAGTGGTATTCCCTCAGAGAGACTTTGAGGAGAGATAACAGGGGTTCTCAGTGCTGTCTGTCTGGGGCTCTCCCTGTCTCTCACTGCTCACCCGATGGTGGAAGAGCTCCCCCTCCCTGGGTCACCCTGAAGAGCAGATCTGATAAAGACACGGTTCCCGCCCTCAGGGTCTCCCCGGTGGGGCCGTGTCCCAGGGAGGGGCTGCTCCAGGACCTGTGGTGGGAGGAGGCCAGCCTACGGGCTGGGGAGCTGCGGGGGACGCGGTGCCCTGGTGGATGGAGGGTGCCCTCTGGGGCAGGGCTGGGCTCCTTCCCACCATCGCCTTCCTTTGAGAGGTCACCCCTGCTAAGCCACCACGGGAGCCATGGGGGGGACACTGGGTGGCAGGAACGGGAGTGCAGGCGTCCCGCAGCTCAGCCCCAGGAGAAGGGGCGCAGAGGGTTCCTTCCTGGAGCCAGAGGCTGCTGCGGCCATGCTTCACGGGCTCCCTAGGCGGGCTGGCTGCCGGGGAGAAGGGCGCCACTCTGCAGCCCTGCCCAAGAAGGAGAGCACAGGGCGAGGTGCGCCACCTGCCCGCCATCTGCTGCGCGTGGGGACGAGGACCCAGGTGTCAGGGGAGCCAGGCAGCGGGCTCGGGGTGCAGCCCCGAGCATGACACGCGCGCCTGACAGAGCGCCTCGGAGGCCACGGCCGGCAGAAAAACAGCCATTTCTGTTTGTTTTGCAGACCACAGGATGTGGCCTCTTGGAGCCGAGCGGGTGGCCCTTAGGACCTCCAGCCCACACTCCTCTTGGGCTCCTCCTCTTGCCTTCTGTGTTGTTGGGGTGCCGCTTGCTCTCCTGCCCCACATCCCAGCCATCAGCCCATGCTCTGCCTGCAGACCCCGAATCTGGCCCTTCCCACGGCTTCCAGCGGCGACGTGGCGCCCAGGCCACCCCACGCCTGCTCCCTGCACCTCCCACTCTGACCTTGCCAGGGCCCTTGGAGGGCCTCCCCAGTAAGGCCAGCTGCCCCGCCCAGGACCCCCAAGTCCACAGGCCCCCTCCTGCCGCGACCTCTACACATGTCTCGGAGCCACCCTCGGCCCTCCCCGTTTAGAACTCAGAATGCCCAACAGCTGTGTCCCCTTCTGGCTTGTCACCTCGGGCACGTTCCATTCCGCACCCTTTTCTGATTTCCTGGTGCCTGCTGTCTTCACTCAGTGGGACACAGGTGCCCCAGGCAGGCAGAGGTCCCGCCTCTGTCCCACTCTCCAGAGTCCTACAGTCCAGACCTTCGATTCTGAAGCTTTTATTGCTTAGCCCCACCAGAGGTTGTAACTAACACCCTGACCTAACTTTCTCTTGTCTAATTAGGAGAGTTTGATGGTATGGATGCTGCCGTCCTCACTTTCCAGCTGTTCGCCGGTGATCAGAGGGGCGGGACTGGAGGCGCTAGCGGGGTGGGGAGAGCAGTGGCTTTTTGCCCACCCTCCCTGTCCCGGTTGCCGTGTTGCCCCGTGGGCTCAGAAGCTGCAAGGGCCCCCTCCAGTCTCCGCCCGGAGCTGTGCAGCCAGCCTTGGGTCCCATTGTCCTTGGGTCTGCTCTGACACCACTCCGCCCCCAGACCCACTCGCCCCCTCTGCGCCTTCTCTGCATCGGAGCTGCAGACGGTTGGAGGTGGCAAGATGACCGTTGCCAATCGTTTGTCCATTTTTTCTGCCTCCTTACAGGTGGCTGGTGGCATACTGCCCGTCCACGGGCTTTGCTGTAGTTAGGGGGGCGTGCTCGCACACAGCGCGTGTGTCCACACAGAGCCCACTGACGGCCTCTCCTTCTGTCCCCAGAGCCTCCCATGATGAACCCGGTGGTGGAGCCGCTGTCCTGGATGCTGGGAACCTGGCTGTCAGACCCGCCAGGGGCCGGGACCTTCCCAACGCTGCAGCCCTTCCAGTACCTGGAGGAGGCGTCCATCTCCCACGCGGGCCAGCCCGTGCTGAACTTCTCGTAAGTGCACCCACCTGACCGCCCGCGAGAGCAGCTCCAGGCCGATAAAAGCGCCAGGTGGGAAGATGCCAAAGGAGCTTGATTGTGTTCTAGAGGGCCCCCTCTTCCTGCCCCAAGTCTGGTCGCACGGTGGTTGTCTCGTTTCTGAAGATGACCCCAAATCTCAGGCCTGTTAATGCAAACACGAAAGTGCCTGTGCTCAGGGAAACCCCTCACTCCGTGGTGCACGCCTCTGTGCGAACCAGTCACCCCCGCCCCCCCGCTGTTGGGGGTCCCAGAGGGGCCGTGACCACTGTGGTTCTCAGAGTCTTACCGCACAGCAAAGCGCACGTCCTCGTGGTCCTCCAGCCGCATCGTGACTCTGTTTCTTACCTGTGAAGCGCTCACAAGAGGCAAAGCCCGGCGTTAAGGGTGGGAGTTCGCTGTGCACGTGGGGAGCTTGGGACCGGGGCGCATGAAGGGGCCCTGCGGGTGCAGGCTACCCAACTTACAGGCTCCAAGGTCCTATCTTCAGGGTCAGGGACAGCAGGGAGGGTCAGTAGACATGGACAAGGGAGGGAGACGCACATAGAGGAGCTGCTTCCGGGTCAGAGGCAGAGAGTCCTGGGGTGCCTGGCGGCCAGGGTCTGCACACAGTGGTCTCTCATCTCTCTTGAGCTGTGTCTTCTATGCATCTGTTTTCCACATGAACAAGAAACTGCTTTTTTATTTTTTTGTAAGTTTTATTTATTTAAGTCATCTCTCCGCCCAGCGTGGGCCTTGAACTCGCAACCCTGAGATCAAGACCTGAGCTGAGATCAAGAGTCGGTCACTTAACGGACCGAGCCCCCAGGCGCCCCAACCAACTGCGTTGTTTTATATTTGGTATGGGGGAGTGCTTTATAAAGTGAGAAGAGTGTGTCTGCAGAGTGCGGCCCTCTCCTCGGGGTGGGGCGTCCAAGGCCTGGGCCTCATCTCTCCTGCCGTCGGCTAGGTTCAACGCCTTCCACCCGGACACACGCAGACCCATGCACAGGGAGTGTGGCTTCATCCGCCTCCAGCCCGATACCAACAAGGTGGCCTTCGTCAGCGCCCAGAACACAGGTACCGCCCCTCCCTCGGCGCCGTCCTGGACCTGCCCGCGCACCGGGCCTGAGGCTTGGGGGCGGCCAGTAGGCGAGGCGCTATCTGCCTCCTGTTTCCACAGTGACCTTTGGGAGTGTCTGTGCTCGTGGACAGGTTTGCAGGGGACGACTGAGCCCTGTCAGGGTGGGAGGCGTTAGGCCTTGGGATGGGCTCATTGAGGCTGCCAGGTGGGAGCTGGTGAGAGGGGCCGATTCCCTTTTCTCCTGAGCTCTTCCAGCCGCAGCTCCGGGCCGCCTCGGGCAGCCTCTGTACGCAGGCGCTTCCTGTGTGAACGAGAACCAGGAGGCTCAGCATGCAGCCAGGAGTTCTCTGTCTGGAGGTCCTCTCTGTCCTCGGGGGGGGCGCTCACCCTAAGATGGTTGACCAGGCTCATTAATTAGAAGTACTTAAAAACACAGCTGCTTGGCCTTTCCCGTGCTCCCTGGCTCGAGTGAGTCTCACTTCCTAGAGGCTAGTCCAGGCGAGCCCATCCTGGAGTGGGCCTGCCCAGGGCATTGGCGAGCCAGAGTTGCAGGGCAGCCAGGAGCTGGGGCTGGGGGAGTCTCCTTGGACTATTTGATGGGGCAGGACTGGGGTCAGGGCACCCTCCAGCCCCCCGACAGGGTGACCCTCCATAGATCCCCCGCTCTGGCTATAAGAAGACTTGCGAGTCTTTCCTCCCTGATGCCTGGGAGGCTCTGGCTTCCAAATTCAGACGTGTAGAAGGCCTGGGTGCAGAAGGTGGTGGTGGGAGAGGGGCAGCAGCAAGCCATGGCAGCTGCTGAGGACTGACGGCCCCCTGCAGGCATCGTGGAGGTGGAAGAGGGTGAGGTGAACGGGCAGGAGCTCTGCATCACGTCCCACTCCATCGCCAGGATCTCCTTCGCCAAGGAGCCCCACGTCGAGCAGGTGAGTTTGCCTCTGCAGTCTTCTCTCCTTCTGCCACGCACTTCCTGTCCTCGGTCGGGTCACACATCACCCCTTGGCCTGGAGTCTGCCTTTCCACTTGATCTCGGGGGCCTGTCCGCACCATCGCTGGTCACTCCCCACGCAGGCCGAGGCATGGGTGCACCGCGAGGGGTTCCTCGGGTCCCTGGCAGGTGGGCAAGGAATTCTCAGGTTGGCTGTGGTGTTTCTGGCACAGACATCCTTTTACATTTAGGCTGTCTGCTTCTGCAGATGAGTCCTTATCTTTTGGGGAGATTTCTCCCAGTTGAGTCGCTGGATCAGAGGTCTGGTACATTTCGAATTGCTTTTCTTGACGACTGTTCCTCTCAGCATGGTGGGAGCGTGCCTGCTTCCCCGCACCGTCGTCAACATGCATTTCCAGACCCACTGATCTTTGAGTGTGATCCATAAAAGACGGTAACTCGTGTGTAGGATCACACTTGTGGGTACAGGGGCACGCTTCCCATGGTTCTGGGCCGTTTTGTTCCTTGGTCGGAGTGTTTGCCCGTGTTTCTCCTGGTTCGTGGGGGCTTTCTGTGGCCCGAGGCTGTTTCTGTGGCACGTGTCTCCCCATTGGGTGGCTCACGTGAGTTTGGTTTACAGCGCGTTCTCACAGATTGCAAGCTTTTCTGAAGTTCTCTCTGGGGGTCTTTTCTTTGTGGGGTCTGGATTTGGGTTCTGGGCCTGGAAGGTGCTTCTACCCACATGATACGGTTAGTCTTCTGTGTTCCTGCACTCTCCTCGCTCTCGCTTTTACTCGTAGACCTCAGTACCTCACGTGATGCCACACGCACACACGGGTGACTGGCAGCCCCCCACATGGGAAAGGTCCTGCCTCTCTTAAGCCATCCCCGTCAGAAGGGGAGGAAGGTCTGTTCTTCGTGTGGACTTCTTCTCCGACAGTAATTTAAAGTCGTATAGTAACGTAGGTCACCGTAGCTCTAGGTCCTGTCTTAATGTCTGGGGAAAGTTCCCGATATTCTTTACTTGACATTTTCCTGGTTAATTCTTCCGCATTCCCTCTTCGGGACGGACTGTCCTATGAGTCTGTCCAGGTCTGCACCGTTTACCCAGGATCACATGAGCACGTGCGTGAATTTGAGGCGGGGGAGGGGGTCCTGGTTGGCAGCAGTGGACGGCGGTGCAGTGGTCCAAGTGTGGGGCACCTCAGTGGGGACCTGGTTATTTCTTTGTCACTTCATGGGGGAGCGACGTCATGACGCTGTCTGGTTGTCACAGCCCTGTCTGTGGACACAGGTTCCCTCCCGTCTTCTGATGGTTGGTGGGGGAGGTTCCCTCTGGCTTCCGTGCACCTCTGCTGGACGTCACTTCTGGTACCGGGTTCTCGGGCGCAGCCCAGAGCGCGCACCCCGCAAGGTGCTTGCCTGGGGCCACTGGGGGGCAGGCCGCCCTCCTCAGGTGAGCATGTCCTGCTTCCACTGTGGTAAGAATGCCAGTTGGAAGTGGGTTTTAAGGGGCGCCTGGGGGGCTCAGTCGTTGAGCGACTGCCTTCGGCTCAGGTCATGGTCCCGGAGACCCGGGATCGAGTCCCACATCGGGCTCCCTGCTCAGCGGGAAGCCTGCTTCTCCCTCTCTCACTCCCTGTGCTTGTGTTCCCTCTCTCGCTGTGCTTCTCTCTGTCAAATAAATAAATAAAATCTTTTTTAAAAAAAAGAAAAAAGAATGGGTTTTGAGTTGCATCGAATGCTTTTGCTGCCTCTTTGGGGAGGATTGTGTGTTTTTTTCACTTGAAGCTGTTGATGAATTGTGTTAATGACCTCTAAGCGTTGACGCGTGTCTGCTCTGTGAGGGTAACTCCTACCGGTCTCGACTTTGGTACCCAGAGTTATTCCAAGAGTGAAGTGGGAGCTTTTCAGCTGTTCCCTGACAAGGAGGGAGCCCCATCAACACCACCTGGTCCTCCCACAGCCCTCAGGGAAGCAGGGAGTGCTTTTGCTCTCCTCCCTGCTTAGCCAGCCCTCGAGCTCCCGCGTACCCAGGACCAGTGCTCTTTCACGTAGATGTTCAGAGTTTGAGAAGAAAGTAACGCTGCTTTCTCTGGGTCTGCCATTCTGTGTCCTCTTTATATTTCTGATCTCTTGCATATGTCTGTTTTCTCTTTTTCTGGCTCATACTTGGCCAAAGGTTACTTACCTTATCAGGGATTTGGGGGCGGGGTGCATTTTGTTTGTTTATTTTTGCTAGAAAACTAACTTTGGGTTTTATTAATTAAACGCAAGAATGCCTCTCTGTAAAAGGAGGGAGGAGGTGAGGTGAAGCCTAGAGGGCGCAGTGAGCGGAGGAACCCCCTGGGGTCAGCGACCAGCGTCGGCCTTCCTGATGGGTCGACAGGCACAGAACCCGGAAGGCAGGGTGGCGGGGCTGGAGGCATCTCTCTGTCCTCCCAGCAGCTGGTGGGCAGAGTGCCTGGCTTCTCTGCAGATCCCCAGGTACTTGCCCATCTGTTGTTGAAGCCTGACCTAACCCCCTCCCTGCTCCCCTGTTCTCGGTGCTCCGTCGCTGAGGACCCCACAGAGTCCACCTGTCGGCACCCCACTGCAGGCCAGGCCTGCACCTCCGTTGGATACCAAGGATCAGAGAGGCCTGTGCCTTCCAGAAACTCCCAGCATCCATGCCGCATCCTGAGGGGCTGACTCCAGCGTCCCGTCCAGGTCCTCCGACCGGCGTCCACTGTGTCTGTCATTCCAGACACTTGTCTGCTCTGAGTTGGATGGGAGCCCCTTCCCAGTTTCGTGTGTGGCTGATAACCCTTCCAGTTTGTATCTTTTCACTCCTTTTCTGCTTCTGAGAAGCAGAAGTTCTTAATTTTATGTGGTTGCATTTCCCCGGCTCCCTTTCTGGATTGTTCGTGTTTCTTATTTAAGCAGGCTGCCCTGAAAACAGATTTTTTTTTTTCCTGGAAACATTACAGCTTGACCTAAAACCTTCCCTTCGGGTCACTGACTGACCGAGAACTGAGTTCTGTGCAGCTGAGCAGCCAGTGGCCCCCGGCGCCAGAGCCTGGCCCTGCCCCGCCCCCATCCCAGGCCCTGCTTGGCCCCCCCCACCCGGGCCAGGAACCCCTGATTACTCTGCATTACTAGAATCTTTTTTTAAAGAAAACTTAACTCTCTGGACTTATAATTTGCACAGAGTTATATGTGCGGTTCAGGTGGACGCTCTTGGAGCGCGCCCATGAAGACGAGAACGCCCGTCACCCCAGTGAGAGCCCTGTGCTGCTCCCAGCAGCCCCCGGCCCTCCCACAGCCAGGGCCAGGTCCCCCTCACTACAGACTCACCGTCCAGGGGGCCATGCGTGCTTACTCCCTTCACCCAGGGTAGCGCTGGTGAGATTCGTTCTCGCCGTCGCGTTCAGCCGTAGTCGGGGTGTTCTGGACTGCAGGGTAGTGCCCCACAGGGCGAGTCCGTCCCAGCGTCGTCTGTCTCCCCTCTGCTGGTGGACACCGACTGGCTGGGGAATCAGGCTGCTGTGAACCTTGTGTTTTCACGTCTCTTAGCTGAGGCCCTGGGACGGGGAATGTGGAGTCACAGGGGGCACTCTGGCCGGTGCGGTGCCGTCCTGGTGACTGCACAGCGTGTGTCACGGTGCTGTTGGCCCTCCTTCCGTGGTGCTCATTTGCCACATGTTCCTAGTTTTGGGAAGCAGGCGTTGGGATCCTGGCCCCCCCAGTGGGTTGTTGGTCTCACTGCTGAGTTCTGAGGGTCACACGTTCCGATTTCAAGCCCATCAGGCGCAGGGGCTCCCAGCGTTTGACAGAATATTTGACTTTTCATGTTCTGCTTTTTTGATATTTTTGTTTATGTTTTTAAAGATTTTATTTATCTGAGAGAGAATGAGAGACAGTGCAAGTGTAAGTCCAGAGGAAGGACAGAGGGAGAGGGAGAAGCAGACTCCCCGCCGAGCAGGGAGCCAGACATGGGGCTTGATCCCAGGACCCTGAGATCGTGACCTGAGCTGAAGGCAGGCGCTTCACCGACTGAGCCCCCCAGGTGCCCCTGGATTTATGTTTCACTAAAATAATAAGTTGAAGGGTTCTGCATCATATTATTTCTTTTATTCTAATTACCCTGAGCTTAATTTCCTCTTTTTTGATTTATTCTTTTTTTCATTTTTTTATTTTTTAAAGATTTTATTTATTTGACACAGAGAAACACAGCCAGAGAGGGAACACAAGCAGGGGGAGTGAGAGAGGGAGAAGCAGGCTTCCCACCGAGCAGGGAGCCCGATGTGGGGCTCGATCCCGGGTCTCCAGGATCATGACCTGAGCCGAAGGCAGTCGCTTAACCAACTGAGCCACCCGGGCGCCCCTCTTTTTTGATTTCTTAAGCAGGAAACTTAAGTCACTGATATTTAGTCCATTTTCAGTTTGTGATACACCACTTAAAGGTGTGAATTTCCCCCGAGCCCTACTTCAGCTGCATCCCACAGGCATGGGGGTGCGCTCTTAGTACCTGTGAGCTTAAAATCCTTTCCCTGGTGACTTTCTGATTTGAACTGGGTCATTTAGAAGTGTGCTACTCACTTTTCAGATATTTGAGGATTTTCTACAGATTCGATTGCTAATGATTTCTGATTGAATTCTGTAAAGCCCCGACGACATGCTCGCAGTTACTGTGGGCCACCGCATATGACACAGCCTGGTGAATCCCGGACGCGCACGCCCAGTACGCGAGCGTCGGACAGGTGTTGGGTGTGGCGGGCTTAGGCCAAGTCAACGGAGCAGGTTGGCGTGGGGAGGGGCCTGGCTCTGCCTTGCACTGAGCCGCGCTGCGGTCTCCAGCGATGAGCGAGGCTGTTTCTGTTTCTGCTTCCTGACTCGGAAGCTCTGCCCTGAGATGCGTACGTACGGCGATAGGTGTCATATTGTGAAGGGTCCCTCTCGGTAGCTTGTGGCCTGGCGCCCGCAGGGCCTGCTGTCCAGGGCTGCTTTGTCTGCTGTGTCTGTTTCCCGACCCTTTTACGTTCTGTGTATTTCTCTCTGTATATTCGGAGCATATCTCCCATGGTCTTGCTTTTTTGCTGTACTCAAGAAGCTCCATATTTTAACTGGAATGTTTATCCCTCCTACATTTAATACATATATTACTGGTAATGGGGCGCCTAGGGGCTCGGAGGTTAAGCCTCTGCCTTCGGCTCAGGTCATGATCTCAGGGTCCTGGGATGGAGCCCCACATCGGGCTCTCTGCTCAGCGGGGAGCCTGCTTCCTCCTCTCTCTCTGCCTGCCTCTGCCTACTTGTGATCTCTCTCTCTGTCAAATAAATGAATAAAATCTTTAAAAAATATATTACTGTTATGGTTGGTTCTAAGACCACCATCTTGACCTGCCTTTTGTTCTTTCTTGTTTTTTCCCTTTACTGTGTTCTCTTGGTTTAAGTAATTTTAGCATTCTTTTCTTTCTTCTGTTAGCTTGTTTTTTTAATTGACGTGTAGTTGACACACATGTTACATTGGTCTCCGGTGTCCAAGCTAGTGACAGGGTAACGCCGTAGCTATTCCCCGGGGCGTGTCCATGTGCCGCCAGGTGACCGGATGGCATGGAGGCTACGCGGGGCGTGTCCCCCGGGCGGCCCCACCTGTCGGCCCACCACGCTCTCGCGGGATCCCTGACCGCGGCCCCCGTACCTGCAGGCGGCACCTCCCGCGCCCCTTCACCTCTTCTGTCTGCCTCCCACCCCCTGCCCCGCGGCGGCACCCGGGCGTCCTCCGCGTCTGTGCCTCGGGTTCAGCCCTGCGTGCTAGATTCCACAGACGGGCGACATCCTGCGGTGTCCGTCCTTCTCCGACTTCCTCCCCTCAGCGTGACGCCCTCTGGGTCCTCTCCTGTGCTAGCCAATGGCAAGACCTCCCCCTTTTCTATGGCTGAGTGGTAGTTCTTCTGTTAGCTTCTTACCGCTGTCTTTCTTGCTTTTTGATGGTTGCTTTGAAGCTAACGGTGTAAACCCTAAACTTGCCGAGTCTCTTTCTGGCGCTCTTTCGCCTCCCACTTCACCTTGGTCTTGGATGATCCCCCTTACCTTCCCGCTGACGCTTTCCTGGTCCTGCTTGTGGGTGTGACCGTCGGCTGTGTGACCGCGTGACCGTCTCTCTTACGCTGTGTCGTCACCTGTACTGTGTGTATGCAAACACACGTGTAGAAAGTACACACACACCATAAACCTTCCCAGTATTGGTACTTTGGCTTTGTTTTTTGTAATGATGTTTTTATTATTAGAGGAAGGAAGCACGGGGAGGGAGGAGCAGTGCGGGAGAAAGACTGTCTCACAGACTCCACGCTGAGCACAGAGCCTGACGACACAGGGCCTGGTCCCACGACAGTATGGTGCAGGGGGAAAAGTAATCTCTTCTACTTACCTACTTAATTTGTCTTTTGTGTCGTTCTTTTTCACCTTCCTTAGACCCCCGTCCCCAGGGCCATGGTCTCCCTCCATCCTGAAATCCTGCGTTCACACCTTCTTTGCAGTACGGTCTGCTGTCAGCCGTTCGCAGTTCTTTGGCTCCTGGACTTTAACTGTGGCATCAGACGCCCGTAACCGGCTCTCACGTCTGGGTGGTTCTTCAGGCCTCGCGCCCACGGTGCGCAGCCATCACCACTCTCCGGCACCAGAACTTGCGTGTTGCCGAACCGAAGCTCCCGTGCCTGTTAAGCAGTAACCCCCACTCTCTTCTCCCGCACCCCCTGGGGTCCCGCGTTCTGCTCTCTGTCTGCGAAGCGACCGAGCAGGGACCTGGTGTCGGTGGAATCACACACTGGTCTCTTCGTGACCGGCTTATTTCACTCATTTAATGTCCTCAGCGTACACCCGTGCTGTAGAATATTGCAGACGTTCTCTCCTTTTTGAGGCTGAGTGAATGGTAGTCCAATGTGTGTATTAACGGTTTGCTTGTCCATTCCTCTGTCGGCGGACGGTGGAGCTGCAGCCACGTTTTTTGCGCCGTGAACGATGCCACCATGAACTGGGTGTTCGCATGCCTCTTCGGGCCCGCTCTGTCCTGAGCGTGTGTGCACATTGGGCTCGCTGGGTCGTAGGCTGGCACTGCGTTTGATTCTTTGAGGCACCAACATACCATTTCCCAGCAGCTGCACCAGTGTGCGTTCCTGCCAGCTGCGCGCGAGCTGCGGTTCCCCCCCACCTCCCCAGCCCGAGCTG